>VCAZ01000161.1:0-275000 GCA_005784505.1 Bagarius yarrelli | reverse complement strand
GAAAAGAGTGAACACTCACTAAAAACACTTAGTTCCGTTTAACTAGTATCTGTAAATGAAGAGTGCCTATTGACAAGTAATTTGAATGCATTTTAATCAATTCGTTAATAAATAATGTGATTTTAAATTAATTTGCTATCAGTGCCTCTAAACTGTTGGATTGACAGGAATGCTTGAAAAGAATTACTGATGTAATAGCGTACCTTTCTGTTTCTTAAAAGTAATTCAAATCAT
This sequence comes from Bagarius yarrelli, assembly GCA_005784505.1. Lineage (NCBI taxonomy): Eukaryota > Metazoa > Chordata > Actinopteri > Siluriformes > Sisoridae > Bagarius > Bagarius yarrelli. Next base: position 274,766 of record VCAZ01000161.1, on the reverse strand, counting down.
ATGTGTTTTTTTGGTTGTCTTCTAGTCGGTGGTAAAGACAGGACGGCTGCTGATCAGTCATGAGGCGCCAGTAACTGGAGGATTTGCTGGTGAGATCGCTACAACAGTTCAGGTAACAACGCACACACACTTAAGGAAGCTGAAGGATAGATGCTCCTTTCAGTTTAAGCTAATCACATCATGTGGCTACTGATCTATTCTTTCATTAATGCATTCATTTTGGTAGTCTTGTTCTTTACACGGCATAGAGGAAGCAAGTTAACGAAAAATGCTAGTAAATTATCATTTGCATATGTATGTACCCATAAGATCAGACTTCACTGATAAAGATGCTTTTCTGTCAGAGTGTTTATTTATGTGACCTGCAATCACGGACCTAATCCTGCTACTCAAGAAATTTTACATTTTTAAATAGAAGGGGGAAAAGAGGGGGAAAACCTCTGGCTGACTGCCATTAACCCTCATATTCTAAGAACTGACTGCTGAAGCAATTTTTCCCAAATTATTCATCAATGACATTATCCAGGAAGCAGTATGATTAGAGTATCTATAACACTGAACGCAGTTTGACCGATGATGCACAGAAAAGTGTTTATTTTTCTATACAATTCATGATTCAGACAAAACATATTACTATCAAACAGTATTTAACCCCACATATTTTTAAACATTTAACAGTGACTGATTAATGCTTTAAAATACTGCTTTATCCGGCTTCCTCACCTATATTTTGTTTTTGCCAAGAGCATAAAAAATGAATGTAATCATCCTCCTGGATTGTGATATTTAATGTGATAATTATAATGAGTTAAAGCCTATATTAAGTCAGACTTTATATTTTCATATGCCATGATTTGCTTATAGATTTCCATACCTAAATTCATGAGGGAGTAATGCGATCATACTGCTGTGTGTGATGCAATAATCCGGATTTCCAGGAAATAAAAAAAGAAGCACATGTAGAATGTGTTTGATCTGGTTTCATTTAAGGCTGTCAGGATGTGAGCGCTTTATCACAGAATACAGCACATACAGGCGCCACCACCCAGCAAAACTAACAAAGTGAATATGTTTCAAGTCACTGTTCGAAAAGCAGTTTGAGTCAGTTTACGCTATGGGCAAAAATATGATATATATGTTAGCCTGGCTGATATGACTGTTTAATGATACTACAAGTTATAACACAACATACTGTAATAAAATATGTAATAAAATACATTAAATAATGACTGTATTGCTGGGAAATGATCAGACCCTTTGACTGTGATAAATATTGTATAAAATAAGAACTATCTTCCAATGAAGAAAGGACTAGGATTGTTAAAAACATATGCTAGAATTCTGTAGTAATTTGTATAAAATTCATATAAAATATGAGCAGCTGGTTATGATCTCACTTTTACAACGTATATGAAGCTTTTGCTAGTTTGAATTATTTATTAATTTTCCTCATGCTAATTGATTTGCTTTTTGCGGATCTATGTTTCTATTTTTTAGTTTACTGCTCTCTAATATTTTAGGAGGTATTGTAAACCATGGATGTGAGTAAACAGAGAATTTCAGCGCTTGCAAAATCACTATGCCACCTTCCCAGGAATATTGTGTCTATCAGTCGGTCTACCAAAATGTATTCCAGTCCTGCCTGCCCGGCTATTTCATAGGGAGAAAATCTATCTATCTATCTATCTATCTATCTATCTATCTATATATATAGATAGATAGATATATATAGATAGATATATATAGATATATATAGATATATATCTAATATATATATAGATAGATAGATAGATAGATAGATCATATAGATAGATATATATATATCTGGAATTTCTCACAAAAATAGGTAATTTTTGGTAATTGTTATCTGTAATTTTCGGGCTTTGGGGAGCCACTATCAATTCAAAGTTACCAAGAAAACAACCGCTAACGCACTACGCCGTGAAGGACTGAAATCCTGCAGCACCTGCAAGGTCCTCCTGCTCAAAAAAGCACGTGTACAGACCCGTCTAATTTTTGCCAATGAACATCTGAATGATTTAAATAGGAACTGTGTCAGATGAGACCTGCTATTTGGTATCAACTTAACTTGCAGTGATTGAAAGAGGAGGAATGCTGCCTATGACCCCAAGAACACCATCCTCACCATCCAAAATGGAGGTGGGAACATTATGCTTTAATCTGTTTCACTGCCAAGGTGACAGGACCACTTAACCACATCAAAGGGACAATGGATGAGGTCATGTACCATCAAGTCTTGGTTGAGAACCTTTTAAAAATGGGTTGTGGATGGGTATTCTAGCATGACAATGACCCAAAACACATGGCCAAGGTGAGTGGTTTAAGAAAAAGCATATTAAGGACCTGAAGTGGCCTAGCCAGTCTCCAGACCTCAATCCCAAAATCTGTTTAGGGAGCTGAAGTGTCGAGTTGCCAAACGTTTATTTTGTATTGTACACTACATTATTATTTACCTTAAAGTCATAAAAAGCCATGAAATGTTATTAGTAAAAATGTGTAAAGCACAGTGTTTATCAGTCTAACTGTTGGTTGGAAAAAGCTGTTAACCAGTCTGGCATGCTGTATGGTAGATGTCTTTTGGATGGTTGAGGGTTAAAAATGTTCTGGGTGATTTCATGATCAGTTTAAATAATTTAAAATTCTTTTTGTAAAAGAAACGGGCTGCAAGCTTTAGCTTTTAGCAATCAAAAAGTTAAAATATCACTTCAGGTATGGAATTTGTAGATGTTAATTTAAATTTATGTAAAATGCAATTTTGCATTGCATCCTTAACAGTAAGTCAGCAATTTAAAATGTGAAAGTGAAAATGTCCTGTATAAGTGCAGCTTGAAGGACCTGTTTACCTTTTTTAGACACCAAAGGTAATGCAGCTGCTGTGTTCTTGGCCTCAGAGCCACTATGGTCCGGGTGAGGTATTCTGTCATGAAAACTCTAACTCTTGCGACTTATTACTCTATCCACTGCTTAGAAGTAGTCAACAGATGTGGCAGTCATATGCAAACAACTTGGTCTCATAATCTTTGCCCTGAGCCATAAATTGTCCAAAATATTTTTAAATATGATGGTAGACTGATGCTTGCACACAAGTTTCTAGTTAAAATGTAGCCTTTGGATGATGTAGTTTGTGGACCCCTCTGCTGAAGCCATCACATTTATAAAAATTTGTTTTGTTTTGGGCACATTTGTTAAAAAATAGACTGCTCGTAGTCTTGCAAACCAGACATTACCGGTCATTTTCTCTAATTATGCCTGCCAGTAAGTTGCCAGTATTTATTATTTCTCATACTATAAAGAGCTTAACGTTTTAACATTAAACTTTTTTTCCAGTTTCTTTATGCACTGAATTAAAAAAACAGTGAAATGAGGTGTCTGGTCTTTTGACATTCCCACTCTTTTCAGCAAGTCTTATAGTGACTCCCTGAAAATGGGAGAGGAGTACTGTGTCCTGTTATTTCTGGATTCATGGATGGAACAAAGGGATTTTAGGTCGATCCTGCCATTCCTGGACACCTTAATGGAACAGTTGGATTATTGTTTCTCTCTTTTGCTCATAAAGGAATTGGAATTGAATGAGGGGATGAAAGCATACTGTCCTGACTGGAGCTGTGTCATATGTCATTGTTTGGCATTAAATAAGGTGTATGCATGTGTTAAGAAAAAAAGAAGGAGAGGCCTGGCTCACATGATTGTCTGAATGGGCTTTTGGGGTATCCAGAGAGAGACGGTGAAAAGAGTTTTTGCGATGGTTCTCTAAAATCACGTTTCTACTCTGGCTTTACATGTCACCTTTTTTTAAAAATTTTTTGTTTGTTTGTTTAACAAAGCTTAACCTATTGTGTGGCACACATTACATGTTGTCTTTAGCGGCTTTTCGACAAGTCTAAACTGCAACCATGCTGTCCGAATGCAAATATCAGTAAGAGTTAGATCTCAGTTATGAAGGATGTGATATAATAATTTCAATTTGTTCAGATGTTCATATCTGTGAGCGGCGTAAATAGCTTCGCTGATGCTTTTTGCCAGGATATGTTTACCTTCCAGAATGACTCCACCAGCTTGTCGGTTAAACATTTAACATGAACCACATGTAGTGGGGTTTTTTTTAATGCTCTTGCCATAACCAGCTGCTCACATAGCTACATGATCACGTCAGAGAAAACCAACCACATTTTCAAGAGCCCAGTCCAGTCCAGAGACCCGGTGGTCTTGTCTTTTGAATCAGCAGGAATTAACCCTTAGACTGTAGATCTCCTGATGCGGAGTTGTAATGAGCAGCACGTAAAATCCAGTAATCTACTCACACCAGCGTGTGTTCTCTTTCAGTAGAAGGATCAGATCTGTAAGCTCTGTAAATGATCTGTAAATGAGATGTTTGAGTGTACGATTTGCATTGTTACTACTAAAGAATTCCCCAAATGGAAATTATCGAAAAAAGAAAACATTTGGTATTTGAACATTTTGGGACATAATATAAAAATCCAGCACAAGGAAGTACAGTTCTTGAATCTTCATTACATAGATTAGACAGAGCATCATGCAAACTGCAGTGAAATTTGAGATTTGGTTTAATAGTGCTATTAATTTCTTTTCCTTAAAGATTAATGGCTGGAAAGTGTTGATCAGTCACTGCCCCCAGATGTAGGTTATTTAAATATGCGCAAAAAAAAGCATCTGATTAACCATTAAAAAATGCTTGATTATTTGGTTTAATGTCTAATACCACCCTGATCAGTCAGTGATTCCCAACTTGCACAACAGCTCTTTATCTGAGTTTGTGTCTGGCACATTGGAGCAATCAAATACACCAAACAATGGTGTGCTTACAAATTGCAGTCTCCTCAATACGCAATTGTCTTTGCTTTTGGTTGTTGATGATATTTACTCTTAATTCTGTTTGATTGAAAGTTTAAAGTTGTATTTTTACTGAAGTGTTCTCACTAAACAAAAGGGCTTTTGTGTTGTTGCAGTCGTCTAATTCAGTTGTTTTATTTATGTTTGTCCCAAATTCATAAATTGTAGTAATCACATGCAGCTGCTTTGTCCTATTTAGAAATTAACTAATGGTGGTTAGTTAGAGTAGTGTGTTGTATACACATTGTACTGTGTACAGTACTGTACAAAGCTTTTAGGAAAGTGTGGAGAATTGCTATTTGGTAAAAAGTATTTTAATATATATATTTTAATTGTTAATTTCATTATTTAATAAATGCAAAGTGGGTGCACAGCTAAAAAAATAACTAAAATCAAATCTATATATGATGTAAAAAAACATTTTGGTTTCAATTCGTACACTTGCTCACTTTGTACACTTGTGTCAGGGAATTTGTAGCATTAATGTTTGGTAATAGGTTAATCCTACACCTATCATTTTAGTTAACATATTAACAGTTTTATATGTAGGTTAAAACACTGTGTAGGGGCATAAAATCTGTGCGTGTAGCAGCTAAACTCTCATAGTAAAGTGAGGTTGTAAATAAGAGTTTTTGTGTAGAGGTCGTACACCAAAGCAACACGACAGACAGTTATAATGCATCGGTAAGGTCACTGCCAGGCTAAGATTTTGAAGCAGACTGGAATTTAAGGTGTGCCTTCAGTTGACATTATGTTACCCTTACCATCAAAAGATGGGCAGATGTGCAATCAGCAAAAGACTAACAGAAACCAGTGGGACACAGATACACTTATCTTCTGTAGGAAGTAGTCTGGCCACAAGGAAAAAGCTTAAATGTAAAATAATTGACTGTAGCAGGAAGCAGGTTGTTCCCTGAAGGGCTAAAAGATACAAGAATGAGTGTCTGCAGGCAACAGTGAAGCGTGGTAGAGGTTTGGGGCTGTATTTCTGCAAAAGAAGTTGGAGATTAGGCCAGGATTAATGCTAAGAATCACAGGCAGTTATGCATCACTTATGCAAACCATCAGGACCCAAATTTATTATGCAGAAGGTCACTGACCACAGACCTACCGTTACTAAAGAACTAATGTCAGTGTAAAGAACAAGAAGTCCTGGAAGTGATGGTTTGGCCTTTAAAGTCCTGATCTCAACATCATCGGGTCTGCCTGGGATTACATGAAGTAGCAGAAGGATTTGAGGTAGACTTCATCCCCAGAAGATTTGTGGTTAGTTTTCTATGATATTTTGAGCAACCCACATGCTGAGTTCCTTTAAAAGCTGTGTGTAGAAGAATTGATGCTGTTTGGCAAGTAATGGGTTGTTACACCAAATATGATTTTTATTTGGATTTGTCTTTGGTGCATTTGTCAAAGGTTTTTTTTTTTTTTTTTTTTTTTTTTTTTTTTTTTTTTTTTTTTACACCTTTTACACAGTGTGCGCGTGCGCGCGAGGGCGTGCGGCGTGCAAGCGTGTATATGTAAAAAAAAAAAAAAAGTAACTGATCAAATACATTTACATTCACAGCATTAGTCAGACGCTCTTATCCAGAGCGACTTACATTTATCTCTTGCACATCTGAGCTATTGGGGGTTAAGTGCCTTGCTCAGGGACCCACAGTGGTGGCTTGGTGGTGCTGGGAATCAAACCCCGGTCTTTCTGGTATCAATCCAACACCTTACCTACCACTAAGCCACCACTTCCCCTTACAAAGTTATAAATAACAAAATACAAAGTTATATTAACATTGCACATTCTTTAGTAATTGCCTGGTCAGGGTCAGTAGGTTTTTTTCTCTAGGGTTCAGTCTGGGTTTTTTTATTTAAGTTAAAAAAATCAAATTCATTAATGATTTAAAAAGAGCTTTAAATTAAATTCCTTACATTAATGCAGATTGAGGCATTCCGTTTTTTTTTAATCAGATGCATAAGTTATAATTTTTCGGCTACTTATGTGTAAAATTTTCCACACATTTGTATTGCCTTTTTTTTTTTCTTAAGTCACCCGTTATTCTGCAGCAATAATGAAATTGAAATACTGCAGCCTAAACATCATACGATTAAATGCTTTTGCAATCTACAGGCATTAGGTCACTTAATGCTATATCCTATTCTCGGGTAAGAAATACCAGACACACAGCAAAGAATAGCCAAAATGTGGCTATCTTCATTTGAGGGTTCCACTAGAAGGCAGTTCAGTTCTCTTTTCTGGCAATGTATGGGTAGTAATACAGGAATTTCCGCATCACTCTACACTTTCAGTGATCTTCAGTCTGTGGCTGTTTCTGACATATGGTGTTTTGTTTTTGACAGTAAAGACAAAATTTATGACTGCAGTATTTAAACTCAATTTTTTTTTGGAGCATAATGCCTGAAAGCACCAAACTTATTGAAGTCAGTCGGCCATATTGTCTTATTTTTACACAGACTTTTAAAGTATATTGCATGTAATCATGCACTTCTCATAGAAAAACACTGACCCTAGTTAAACTGCAGCTCTGCTAAAGCTCACTGTCCAAATGCGGTGGCTTTCGACCAGACTGTACACTTCTTGTGCCCTTCCAGTAAGTTTATTTAAAGATTTTTTTTTTTATATAGAAAACGTGCTCTAGTCAATGAAAGCGCTGAGAAGTCGTTGTCCAGACACATACTGGCTTGGCAGGTAGACGCCTTTGCTTGAGGCTAAATGACATAAAATTACATCTGCCTTCAAAAGATTGCCTCCAGCTGCTGGGCTGGTATTGTGGAAATGCAGGCCCCCTGGAAGGAGATAGTGGATGTTTATATTAAGTACTTGTGTAATAGGAATTATTTTTCTTTCAATTTCTATGTCATTAAAAATTCAATCACTCTACTTGATTTATGTAAGTCTATGTACTGTTAGACTCATTGGATGCGAGACATGGATTTAACACTGTTCTTTTAGCTGAACCCCAGAATTAATTACATTTGGCATCCTAGTGAGGCACATTAAAGTGTAGGTAATGCATTTTAGGGGGTGCTTTCGGCGCTTCAGTTGTTTAATCTTTCTTAGTAACATTTTTTGATAGCATGACAACTCCACCAAATCTGTGAATTGAATATTAAAAAAATATTATTTCGTTAAAGAATTTTTTTTTTTTAATATCAATTTTTCTCAAGATGGTTCCAGTTATTGTTTTTAAACCTTTTGTCAAGAAAAAAAATATTTTTGGTTTCCCAAATCAATGTAATTGCTTTTATATTGTTGGCCAATCATTTTATTCTTGATTATCTAAAGCTACAAAATAGTAAACTTATTACAGTTCCATACCGGCATTAGCATAATTGGTTTAACTGTCTGTGTACACCCTTTTTTCTACAAAGAAATTTGCCTCTGTTGAAAAAAAGGGCCAGTTTGGAGTAGTGGCACACTGTGGGAGATCATCTCAGCAACAGTGACAAGAAGACTTTAGAAAAAGTCATTATGGATCAGCTGCTTCCAAATTCAGAAATGTCCTTGACAACACAGGAGGGCCTTTGTGACTTCTTTCATACAGTAAGGAAAAATCTATTTGATCTCCTGCTGATTTTGCTGTTTGCTCTCTAAAAAAGAAATGGCCAGTCTATAATTTTATAGTAGGTTTCATTCCAACAGTAAGAAAAAATATTGAAAGCATCCGGAATTATAAATTATTTTGTCTTGTATAGTAGAATAAACCTACCTTTAAATTATAGACTGATCATTTCTTTGTCAGTGGGCAAATGTGCAAATCAGCAGAGGGTCAAATAATAATTCCCTTTGCCGTATGTATGTCATAGACTGCTGGATGAATTCAGAGTAAGAAATTTCTTACATCTGACAAACGCTTGAATCTTGAATTCTCTGGCTGTCCATCACTGACCCAGTCAATGCGCAGGCTGGAACCTAATAAAATAGCTGTGGAAAGAATAAATAATAAATATGTCAGTTTACAGATACTCCACATCCTATGTGATTAAGCTTCAGATTCACCCCTAAGGACAGGAAAAAACCTCCAAGTCCAAGTGTGCAAAGCTTGAATAGATTTGATTGAAATCTGGTAGCTGTAACTGCGATGTTTCCAGTTCTTTTAGATTACTGAATAAAGTTTCTGAATACTTAAAGGAGGTTTTTAAAATGTAACACTCAATTCAAAATTTCTAAAAATGTTGTTGCCGTATTGTCATGACTGGATATTTTGTGTATATTGATGGCAAAATATTCCCCAGTAGTGTACAATCATGTGAATGTGATTGGTACTTGTATAACCAGAGTGGTAAATGTTTTTCAGTAAAGACAACTCAACACTAGTGAGTACGATTAGAGGAAAAACATGAACATTCCCATGTTCTGCATTTGACTTTTTGGAATGAAGAACTGTGTATTAGGTCATGCTCTGCTTCTGCATCCTCTCAAATTCCCCAGTTACTACTTTCCTCCTAGTGAGAATTAGAGAAATGTTACAAATGACATTGTGCTAGATTGGCTCTGTTCACTGTATAGCACTGTATAGCTAAGCAAGGATACATTATTAGATTTTTTTGTGCATTGTTAAAAAATAGACTCTGTTCTGTTTGCAGGAGGAATGTTTTCTAAACTTGGAGGTGCCCATCACCAGGGTTTGTGGATATGATACACCCTTTCCTCACATATTTGAACCTTTCTATATTCCGGACAAATGGAAATGCTTTGAGGCTGTCAAAGGAATGATAAACTACTAAGTAAGTGTGAATACAAATAAACTTTACATTTGTCATGGAGACAACTTAAGCCAGGCTTACACGGTGCAAGTTTACCCACGATTTGGTAGTAATCCTACACTACAATCTGTTGTCTTTGAGCGCTAGTTTGACATGGTCACCAGCAGCTGATTAACGATCTTTGAGAGAATTTTTTTCCTTCGATAAGCTTTTGGCAGTTTTAGAAGCTTTCAGACTCTTTCTAGAGTGTGAACCAATAAAAGTGCTGAAAACTATGAGGTAATTAGCTCGACAACTTCAAACCAACTGGGAAAATGTATGGTATGTCATTGTTTTGATTGCTAGCTACCATTTAACAAGCTAACATGGGTTACGCAATGTGTCACATATTAATGAGGTAAAACTCTGGAGGAGTCTTTCTGTGCACGTCCGTTTTTTTTTATGCGTTTTGACTGTAGTCAAAATACAGTCTGATATTAGAACAACCGAGATCCTACAGTGTGGCATGAAGATCACATTTCTAGTGTCTGACAAGCAACAATCGCACATTGTAAGCCTGGCCTAATTTAATAAAATGAAATCTGTTCCTTTCCTTTGTAAACTATTTTAATTAGCCTTGTCGTACCAGTGAAGACATTGAGGAGGGGGGACGTATTCATGTAATATGTAATCTTGACTAATCAAGACTAATTAGATTTCAAGTGTGTAAAAAACTTCTCTTTATGTGTACTCCCTAAAGTATTTCATGTTCACTGTTTGGTCTTAAGTCTTTGCCATTAACCAATTTTTTTATTTTTTGCTTGCATTAAAAATTTTTTTACTCCTTTTCATTTTTTTTAGAATTAGACGTCAACACACAACTTCCTATTCCCCCCTCCCTCCTTAGAATATGAAAATAATGAACTCACCACAGATGTGGTTGCTGCCCTTGTTAACTAACAGACATCATCCAGGGAAGGATGAACAAGGACTATAACTCCAGAACATCAGTGGCCAACCACGTGGAACTAGATTCTAAAATAAATTTAAAAAAATAGTGTGTGCTCTTGAATTGTATTTGGTGGCGGAAAGTTTTCCTTTTGCTGTTACATTGTTTAACTCTGAATGTTTGATTTCTATACCAATTAAAGATCTTAATCACGATGTTAATCTGTTCTCTTTGTCCTTTCACACTGTAAGAAATACTGTTGTTTTTTCCTCAAACACACTACATATGCATTTCACTTTAAAGGATTCTTTCAGGTGAGACTATAGGAGTATTTATTCTAACTGTTAAAACCTTCTTTCTCAGCCTAAATAGCTATTAAATCGGCTGTTTAGATCAGTTATTGCTACATGGTTCTCATAAACGTCATCAAATGCACCTTTCTTTCTTTTATTTTGTTATCTACTCTTAACTGTTCAATCATTCAGCGTTTGCTGTACATGACGGTAAGTGCTTACATTTACAGTATTTGGCAGACACGCTTATCCAGAGCGACTTACTTTTATCTCTTTTTATACAATTGAGCAATTGGGGGTTAAAGGCTTTGTCCAGGGTGGCTTGGTGGTGCTGGGAATCAAACCCAGGTCTTTCTGGTATCAATCCAACACCTTAACCACTAAGCCACAGCTTCCCAAGTGCTTGTTTGTAATTATTCCTTATAGTAGAACCGTTTGTAAGAACAGTACAATATTAATAGGATGGATTCAACAAATCGCTTATATGTGACTAAAAAAAAACAAAAACGTAATAATCCAAAACTACTTAATTTTTTAGTCTACTTTTCAGTTTGGGTCTTTTATCGTTTTGGGACAATTTTTTGATAACATCTTGTACATACTTTTTAAACGCACCGGAATTATGTCTAAGGGTTGCTATACTAGCTAGAACCGTCTGAACGAACAGGCAGGTGGAAAAATACATTTCTCTTTACAAATCTAGGAGAATTATTCTGGGGTTAAATCTTCTATGTCTTAATATTTAACTTGCTTTCAGTAAATACTTTATACGTGTTTGGGTTATAATGAAGCTTATGCTGTAAAAGATTGTAGGGTGGAGTAAATACGCTGGATGATGAATAACTTTGGTGGTGTAATGACTTACCCCACCACATGTTTTCACCTAGAACATATGTTGCCTTCTGTGTCTGGTTCTTCTCAAAGTTTTCAACTTATTTCGGGGAGATTTTTTTGTGCCACCTTTGTCTCTGACTCGCATCAGAAATTGAAGACCCCACATCCAGATTTCTGTAAAGCTGCATATCTACTGTTGGAAAAAAAAACATTTAATAATGAGTGCTAATCATTATTTTTAATGATTATTTTAATAAGTGTAGTTTTAGTAATACATAAATTTTAATTCATTTCATTCCTGCTGAAGAGCTGATCATAGTCACATTCAGCTAATGTCGTTGGGGATCAATTGTGGGTATTTTAATTCCTCTTTCCCATATTATTCTACATCTATGGTGAAGGCAAATAAAGCCCCATAATAAGCCCTATGTTAGCCCCCATTTATTTCTATGAAACAGCATGACAGAAAAGAAGTGCATCATTCTGAGTTCCTGCAAGTTATGATGCATTTATGAACCACCATTAAGCACAGAGATTTCTGGAAATGAGGCTTGTATATGTGAACTGCTGTTTCTCTCTTAAGTGCTGCTTCCTGAATCACATCTTTGTGTGGTACAGGCTTTGGTGCTAACTAACGGTTGCTAAGAGGTGGTTAAAAAATACAGTGTTTGACTTGACAGATGGACAGAGTGGTTGTTTATACAAAACTACCGTCCTGCTGGAGAAAAGGCAGCTCTATCACACTCGACGTCAACGGCGCTGCTGAGGCGTATGTGTGTGTAAGACTTTCATAGAATGCGTCCTGATAAAGCCGGATAGGAAAAACAACACGTCATGATTCGAGTTCTGGTTGTTCACCACACAATTATGGTCAAGTGCATTTCCGACCTCTTAACATTTCAGAGTTTTGTGCAGTCTGGTGTAGAGGAAAAAAAACTAAGGCATGGAGTTAATTAATTAATTAATCAATTACGATAATGGAATGCTATTACCTAAAAATACATTACTGCCCACACGACCCGGGGGTTGTAAATGAATAAATTTAAATGTGCAGTTGGATATTTTGGAAAATGCTAACTGTAGCTTGTTAGCACTGAAAGTGTGAATGTTGACCTTCGTCTGAAGCCACGCCTTCTAATTACATTTACGCGTGCAGACTAGACAACCAGAGACAACATTACTACAATATACCATGTCATTCACCGGTGAGTCAACTTTATGGTACAGTAAGTAACGGTTAGTAACATAAAAATAGTACCTGATTACACGCTACTGCTGTATTCGAAAAGGTACACAAACTACATAAGCTGTATTACTACCAAAACACCAAAATCCAATCACACCATATTCCACCTTTTTCAAAAGAAATACTTTAACCCTGGCTTCATTTTCAGACACATTGAATCCTGTTGTAGAGTCCAGCGTAGAAACACAACACCGATATTATGCGCTGATGTCATATCCTGTCTGCATGTGGTATGCACAGACATTGACTGGCAGGTATCTGGACAACTTATCATAATGTTCAGACTGAACATTTTGATTGAATAGTCATTTTTTGGTCCGACATCTTTCACAGAATATATAAATACACATAAATAAATTTAGAGACTTTTAACTGGCAAAAAACCCCAAAAAACAATTACATACTATAAATTTATAATCCTTTTACTCAAGTTGTTTAGACCCAATACTGCACATGCTAGTTTTCACTATCCTGACTAGTGATGTTTGGTTCAAGATCAAATCATTTTATTTAACCGGTTCTTCTTAGTGAAATGCTCGAACTGGTTTAAATCAGACTAAATTATTTAAAATGGTTCCCTTCTTGAATAATCACTAACCCACAAATTACTTACATTATTTACTTTTAATTTAGTCACATGCCTGACACTCCCTCTTAAAATAAAATCTATAAGTTATAGTAAGTTATTCAGTTACTTGCACACTGACTGAATGGTGAGCATGAGCAGTGTGTATTCAGTACAAACACGTGGCTATATTACCCATGTTCCCCCTCCTCCCCCACACAAATTAGAGGTGCGTCTCAAATCAGTTTTTATATAATATCTCAAATTTACTATGTACTATATTATGCCGGTTTTTTAACCACACAGGTGTATATATTTGTATGGCTTTATATTATTTACAAACACGTGGGCTATATTACCCATGTTTCCCCTCCTCCCCCACACAAATTAGAGGTGCGTCTCAAATCAGTTTTTATATAATATCTCAAATTTACTATGTACTATATTATGCCGTTTTTTTTTAACACACTAAAGGGTTTGATTTTATATATATTTGTTGTGGCCTTTACACAAAATGAAAGATCTATCGGGTACCAGCCGTCTGGATTTTGTAGATAAGTAAATGTTTTTGATTTGTAGTTTGTGTTTTCAGTTTAGGACTCAAATTAAGATATACGGATGACTGTGGCAAAAAGTTGCACAACTTTACCACATGTTTAACATTGCAACGTGCAAAATAAATAATTCTAACAATTTGGCCTTAACAAAACTAATAAACAGCCTGGTAAAAGTACCAGGCATGGGCAAAAATGCCACTGATTCCATAAAAACCTACCCAGAATCAGCATCAAGTGTGAACTTTCCAAAACTGTATAATACTTAAGTACCTGCATCTGTACGACCGTTTAAAAAAATGTACGTTCTATGAGTTTGCATGAACGTGCATCCAGATTTCATGAACGTTATGAAATCTGGATGAAGTTAAACAAGTGTAATTTAACCACAAGGATCAACTAAGTATTTAGGAAAAACAAATATTAACGTAATATCAAGGGTTAATATCGTTACGGGTCACAAGGGTCAGGATTTTAACGTGTACATTGTTTGCATACTTCAAAATTCAGTAGGATGTAATAGGACATCCTGAAACTTTTCATATACAGTTTTTTTTCCTTGCTAATAATTCATGACATACTACTGGCCTCACATACTCTATCTTGCATTCTATATAGTAGAGAAGTATATGATTTTGGACGCAGAACTAGTCCAGCATACATAGCTGCTTCTATTGGCCAACAGATGTCTGACTGACATGCAAAGCATCCAATCATAGTTTGTTTTGCTATGTTAAATTCAACTAAACCGTAACTTTCAAATCCCAAGTGTTTTCAGTGTTGTGAGGCACATGCATTAGATGTTCAGTTAACAATTTTTAAGCATGAGAGGCTGAGAGTATAAACCAGGCATCCCCATGTCACCTTCTTACAGCTAGGCTGAATCAGTGCAAGGAATGTGCCATTGCCTTTTAGCCAGTGATGTTAAACTTCACTTTATGTGATATTAAACACTAACATAAACGTTCGAATGTGACAGTAAACCTAAATTCTAAACCCGCTATTCATTTTATTTGAAATGCACAATGCTGCAGTTTATCTGATCAGTTATTTTCATGGCAGCAGCAACAATTATGCAGATACCGGTCAATGGCTTCAGGTAATGTTCACATTACGCCTATAACTGTGTGTCATGGTTGTTAGTATGGGGTGGGTCGATTTGACTATGCTTAAAAACTGCTGGTTTTCTCCAAAAAACAAACAAACAAAAAAACATTTGCACAACAGTGCAAAAGGATCTGTAGGCTAAAATGGCATCCAGAGATAGGAACGATTAGTGAAGAGCTGAAGAAGTCTATTGTAATTCAAATGAGCACTATTTCACACACAAAAGCGACTCAATATGTTGTGGTTAATAGGTTAAAAAAGCCGAATACTACCTCAGGGTCCATTCCTGTCAGCCGAGAACAAGAAATCTGATGCTATCATGTTCACAGTCTAACAAAGTTGAAGACTGGAATACATCCAGGTGCTTTTTCCCCTAAACTGTAAGTTGCAGTTCGGGTAAGTCAGCAAGATCATCCTCTTGTTGACTAAAAGAAGTGAAGCCTTATGTGATCTTTTGCTCCTTTTGTGCTTTTTAGCTCATTACAATTGCAAAAAGTGATTGAGTTGTTTTATTTATATGGTAGCTCTAACTGATCTGAAACCTGTTTCTATTTACACACAATGTTTTTATGTTTAATTAAAGCTCTTGACTAGTGTCTGATTTTATGCATTGTGATTGCACGTGCATGTGATTGTGCTTCTAATGGTTGGAAATTCACAGCTGGTATTTTTAAACTTAATTAAAGCTTTGGGTTGCTAAAATAAAATGTTTTTTTTTTTTTTTTTATGTTTAAAGCCTATTTTAGATCCTTTTTCCATAAAGTTTGGGAAAACAGGCTTAGGCACTTGTAATAAGAATCTGTAAAACCCAATTCTCTTTTGGTATGTTTAATACATACCATGTACTAGGTTATTCTAAGCAGAATGAAAAAACTGCAGATTTTAAATTTATAATTCTAAAGAAAATTAAGCTAATATTTATCATCTTGTATACACTAATACACTAATACAGTATTCATAAACATTAAATTGGTATAAAAAGGTAAAAACCTCTTCATGTGCTTGAAGCCGCCCCCTGCAGCCGCCTACCCACTGTTATAAAAAACCGAACATTAAACCCATCAGATAGAGAAAGTCAGCAGTGCTGTAATTTCATTTAATGTTTTATATGTAATTTCATTATCTTTTAGCAGGGCTTAGCCACAGGGCAATAATATGAAATAAGAAAACAAGCTGAATTATTTGTTTGTTAAAATTAAACTGTAGGTTACTTATTTGTGCCTAAAAAGATGGAATTTAGAGAAGAAATACTGTGGAATTATGCAGTGTCCTGCCTTGTCTACATTATCTTTATTAAAAAGGAGTTTCCTTGATTTGCAAAGCATATAGCATTACTTGGATATGTAGCAATTATTTACATTTCACTTACAGGTCCTGTTGACTAAGACTCACATGATGGAATTTTAATCTTCTGCCAGCTTTTAATAATAAATCACATTTAACAAGCACTGAATTAATGAAAGAAAACTAGTGTTTCGACAGAGGCTGATGTCAGCTAGTTTAGCAATCGAAAGGTTAAAAGTGTAGCCAGATACCTCGCCATTCAGCCTAAGGAACTTTTTCAGGCACCTCCAAAAGTAAATTTGGTTTTGAGCTTAAAAGATAAATGACTGTGACATCCTTTTGGGTTTGAATGGAAATAAAGAGATGAGAGGCAGGCTTAGGTCAACCTAAAAAGTGCCTTTTTATTAAAATATGATTTGTTTGTGCAGGCAAACACATACACACAGTTTTATGCTCTACAGAGATTTCTCCCTATCTGACCCATGACTTTCCAACTATTATTCACCCCACTCCATGAATTATAGACTACTCATTAACCAAATTCCCCCGCAGACGGTAACTCCATTTTTATAGCTCCGCCCCTCATTCACAAAGAGAGGCTGAACCATGCCCGTGCCCAGATACCTTCATTGTCTTAATCAGGCCTAAGAGTATCAAAGGTTAAGGACAGGCCATCGATGATCACTTTCTCAACTGTGCTTTTACTTTTCTGATAATGTTACACGAAAGGTTGGACGTTGAGAATATAAGATGTTGGATATAAGAAAAAACTGCTCCTCCTCCTTGTACAGCAGGACCCATGATGCTAAGAATATTTCTGTGTCTTTATAACACCAAGCCGAGATAAAGAAGTGGTAGTGCAGTGGTGTCAGCCTGCTAATTGGAAGATTGGGGTTGGATTCCCAGAACCACCAAGTTGTAAACAATTGCTCAGTTGTATAAAAGAGATAAATATAAGTCGCACTGGATAAGTGCGTCTGCCAAATGCCATGAGTGTTGTAAAAAAAAGAAAAAGGCTTTAGGTCTTCTTTTGTTTGAGTGAACACTGAACATGCTGACCATCAATTCCTTTTTTTTGGTTTAAGGTTTGTCTGGTGATATTTTTCTCTTTAATGTATGTTGTTTGTTAGTGTGCATGTGCTTTCTTTTACTCAGGCTATGCTGATATTTTAGGCCTGATATATTTCTAACAGTAAATACAGTTTTTAGAGCCATTTCTTGTTTAAACAGATACTTTGGCAGCATACACCTGGCCAACAAAAATCACAAGGCAGTCAGCGTCAGACATCAGGAAATTAAGTTAAATGTGTCAAATGTGTATTGCAAATACAAGAATTTTCCTTGCCATTCTAATATTTTTTAGAGGGGAAGGTATGTTGTACTTATTATACTGCATAAATTCTATGCCCTTATAACTCAAACAGATTCTCATTCCATGCAATTATAACTCAAACAGATTCTCATTCCATGCAATTATAACTCAAACAGATTCTCATTACATGGAATTATAACTCAAACAGATTCTCATTACATGGAATTATAACTCAAACAGATTCTCATTAAATGCAATAATAACAGATTCTCATTCCATGCCCTTATAACTCAAACAGATTCTCATTCCATGCACTTATAACTCAAAACAGATTCTCATTCTATGCCCTTATAACTCAAACAGATTCTTATTCTATGCCCTTATAACTCAAACAGATTCTTATTTCTATGCCCTTATAACTCAAACAGATTCTTATTCTATGCCCTTATAACTCAAACAGATTCTCATTCTATGCCCTTATAACTCAAACAGATTCTCATCTCTATGCCCTTATAACTCTTATAAGATTCTCATTCTATGCCCTTATAACTCAAACAGATTCTCAGATTCATTCCATGCCCTTATAACTCAAACAGATTCTCATTCCATGCCCTTATAACTCACAGATTCTCATTCCATGCACTTATAACTCAAACAGATTCTCATTCTATGCCCTTATAACTCAAACAGATTCTAACTCAAACAGATTCTATCTATGCCCTTAAACTCAAACAGATTCTTATTCTATGCCCTTATAACTCAAACAGATTCTCATTCCATGCCCTTATAACTCAAACAGATTCTCATTCCATGCACTTATAACTCAAACAGATTCTCATTCCATGCAATTATAACTCAAACAGATTCTCATTCCATGCAATAATAACTCAGATTGCTCATTCTTCTATACTCAGATTCTCATTCTATGCCCTAACTCAAATTCTATGCCCTTATAACTCAAACAGATTCATCTTATTCTATGCACTTTATATCAAAATTCTCAGCCCTTATAACTCAAACAGATTCTCATTCCATGCACTTATAACTCAAACAGATTTTTATTCCATGCACTTATAACTCAAACAGATTCTCATTCCATGCACTTATAACTCAAACAGATTCAGATTCTCATTCCATGCGACTTATAACTCAAAAACAGATTCTCATTCCATGCCCTTATAACTCAAACAGATTCTCATTCCATGCACTTATAACTCAAACAGATTCTCATTCTATGCCCTTATAACTCAAACAGATTCTCATTCTATGCCCTTATAACTCACAGATTCTCATTCTATGCACTTATAACAAACAGATTTTTATTCCATGCAGTTAAAACTCAAACAGATTTTCCTTCCATACAATCATAACTCATATTTGTATTCCATGCAATCATAACTCATATTTGTATTCCATGCAATCATAACTCATATTTGTATTCCATGCAATCATAACTCAAACAGATTCTCATTCCATGCCCTTATAACTCACAGATTCTCATTCCATGCACTTATAACAAACAGATTTTCCTTCCATACAATCATAACTCATATTTGTATTCCATGCAATCATAACTCATATTTGTATTCCATGCAATCATAACTTAAACAAATTCTCATTTCATGCACTGATTACTCAAACAAATTCTTATTATATGCAATTATAACAAACAGATTTTTATTCCACACCTTTATAACTCAAACAGATTGACATTCCATACCCTTATAACTCAGACTCTAATTCTATGCACTTATAACTCAAACAGTCTTATTCCATACAATTATAACTCCAACAGATTCTCATTCCATACAATTATAACTCCAACAGATTCTCATTCCATACAATTATAACTCCAACAGATTCTTATTCCATACAATTATAACTCCAACAGATTCTCATTTCATGGCTTTATAACTGCTTAAATCTCATTAGTCCAGGCATAGGGTAATGCTTTTTAAACTCAACCCATATTTGTTCCATTAACATTTTCAATGTTTTTGTAATATTTGTAAGTGAGTTTTAAGCCTTTTTTTAAACAACCTCTTTGTTTAAAAAATGTTTGCCTGGGTGAACTCTGAAGCGTCTGGGTAAAGAGCTTATTGCTTTTAGCTTATACAGGAAATGGTGTGAAGAACCTACTCCCTTCCTTTTACTTCTATTCACATTTACTGATTCAAAAACATTAAAGGCATGAAATCTGGACAAGAACAAGCATATGGTCACAGTAGGAGCATGATATCTCTAAAGAGTAGTGAGTTGAGTTGTGTCACTGCTCATTTGTAATACAAAATGATACACGTGGAGAACATGCGCTTACATATTTTCAGTGATTCAGAGGTCATCTACACCAACAGCTGCACACATTCAACACAGCATCCCTCTCCAAAGATAAGACACAGCCCCAGTATACATATTTTACACACAAACAAGTTCTCTACTATAATAAATTCTGTTTAAGGTAAAAACGATTAAAGTGGTTAAAGTGTTTAAAAAGATTAAAATAGAACTTTTACTGAATGTCATTCATTTAATTATTAACTGTGAAATCCATGATGGACCAAGAACAAAAATCCAAATATGCTAGAAATTTAATTTAGTACTTTTTGAAAATTATAATTACAAGGCTTGTAAAACTGGACAAAGATCAGTCAAATGAAGGGTTTTTCAAGTTCACTTGCAAAAAAGAACTGGGGCTTAGTGAGCCACAATGAAGTGCTATGCATTGAGGGGTCATACAGAGTTTTCTTAAAAGATTTTTTAGGATTTGGGTTTGACATTTTTTTAAGATTCTTTAAATTTCTGCAGCGTGTACTGGCTACACATTTGGCTGTCCTGTGTGACATTACATTTGGCTAATTTACAAAAAAAAACTTGGTTATGTAAAAAAAAAAAAAAAAACAGCTGTATGACATATAATAGCAAGGTGCGCCGTTGAGGTCGTGGGGTGTTTGAGGCATAGCAATTAAATAGACAGTACATCAAAATAGGTGTCAAAAGGTGATTTACTGTCTGTAATACACACCACTAATAAGGTTTTCTATTCCCAGCCATCTCTTAATATCTTAAGGACACAGTACTTATACAGTATACAATAAATAAAGAACAGCTTTAAAAGCAAAGGTTATTAAATGTAAAAGTTCCCAAAGGTTAAAGGATTTTTTTTTTTAAATCTACTTTTGTTTTCTTATATTTAGCTCTTCCTGCTGTTGAGCTCTGATGCCCAACAGGGAGAGGCAGTCTCTAATTAGAACAGCAAAAATACATATTTGGAGTTCTGTGCGGCTTTAGGGAAACTCTGTATTTAAAGCTAAGAGGGGACAATAAAGGAGACAATGCCTGTGGAAAGCTCTTTTTACAGTACCAGTAAATATCCTATACAGTAGATATAAAAATCTACACAATGCTGTTAAATATGAAAGTGTTAAGTGTGAGAGGTTTTTGAGACAAATTCAACCAAAAAAGCATGTATAATATTTTTTTTTATTTTAATGTGATATAACCTTCAACAAAATAAATAAATTAACAAATACAATTAATAAAAACTGTTTCTATTCTAAGCCCACAACAAGCAATTTGATATTTTTTTAGCAGGATTATCTTCTGGGTTGCTCCCACGCCCACTTCCGCTTTGCTGTTTACATGTTTTTCCTGTGTGGCTTTACTCTGGGTACTCTGGTTTCCTCCTACAGTCCAAAAACATGTATGTTAGGTTAATTGGTGATTTGAAATTGCACATAGGAGTGAGTGTGTGTGTGTGTGTGGCCCTGTGATGGACTGGCGACCTGTTCAGGGTGTACCCCCCTTACCTTTTACCCTTTCAGAGATGGCTGGGATAGACTCCAGCAGATCCCTGTGACACCGAATTAGAGAATAAGCGGGTATAGAAGATGAATGAATAAATGAACGAATGAATAAATCTTCTGGGATTTAAATAGGCCTTTCCAAAGCATTGATCAGCATTATTATTCTAAAGGCATTCCTTTTTTTACTAAATGTTGGCAACATTTAGGTGTCCTTACTCGCCTTACTCCAGTAGAACAGACGTAAAAAAAAATACAATAGACTATAATTGCATTGCATGCAAGAAGTGACCAGTACATGCCAGATATTTTTGCAGCTCCAATGTTGTTATCGATCTCATGGAAATCTCTCTAATCTTTTCATGGTTGACCTTTTGTTGCGAATGTCACTCTGTTACAATATTTTCTCCACTGGTTGATGATTTTCTTTTACAGTATTCCATTGTATGTCTTGTGTTTAATAAACTCTAAAGAAAGAGTTTGTATTTATTTAAGATTAATTAGAGCACCTTACTGATGACGTGTGTGTTATTTCTAAGCACATTCCACTGTCACAATATAAAATATGATACACTTTTACACCCCCTCCACCTATCAAAAAGCTTTATTTAAAAGATGATGCTGTACTGTCCTATAGCGGTATTGCTCTGCGCTGGTCTGAGTTTTGTGAAGACCAAATTTAGATTTTGATAGCTGTTTAGGGTTTGTGTTGCTTTCTGTTGAGGCAAGCCTGCACAGGAAGTGTGGGTGAGTCCCAGTAGACATTTCCCTTGGCACTTATGCACACTGTTTAAAAGCTAAATGCTACCTTTAATTAATGTCTCTGCTTACAGTGGTCACATAGTCTTCACTGTAGTTGGTGGAATTTTTTTTAAATAGCATTAAAAAAACACTTTATCTAAAAGTCTTTTGCAAACGGCATTAAACTATTAACTATCATCCAACAAGTATCCAGAGTTATATCTTTAACCTAAATATGACTAAATTGCAATTTAATTTCTCCACCCACTGTATACTATATATAGTACTTTATTTTAGTATGTTATTAAAAGAAAGGCTCTTGGACATCTTTAAAACATTGAGAGTCTGTTAGTGCATGTTCTCCTAGAGCTCTTGAATAGGCAGGATAAAACATGTCAGATCTTTGGCCAGGGTCTGGCTAGGGGAAGCAAGAATGGTAAGGATGAACTTTGTTTTATGAGGGAGAAACAGGAAGCACATTCCAGATTGTCCAGAAGTGGTATCCAGCAGTGACGTTTTCAGGCCAATGATAAATCTAAGTCTCATTGCATCGTAGTTTGCATTTAGTTCTTCTATTTTTTTTACCAACAGTTTCTATCTTGGTCTGTATCCCAAAACGTTAGCTATTTCTTCCCCCACCGCTTTATATTCATAGGTGTATTTGTGTTTCTTTGTGTTGGCCATTTATCAACTATCACCAAAGTGTTTCCAGCTCTGAAAGCACTATTTCATCTTTGAAAACCATGTTTGACAGATCACTAAATACAGCTGGTCCCCGTTTCACTTTGTAGCACATGCTTTGTTTGGTCTTGCTCAACAGCATCTCTCAGTCATACTGTCCTCTTTACCTCTTCAAATCTCCTCAGCAATGAAGTCACAATATACAGTGCCTTTTTTGGGGAATTTATTTATAACGTGATGCAGCATGTACATAGTAGTGTACATAGTAGTTTCGGTTCTAGCTAAAATAGTACCCAGTCCTCTTTAATGCATAAATTCTACTAATGACTACATGTTTAGAAGCAGAAGAAACAATGATAAATGCTTACCCTTGATGAACTTTCTGATATCTAGTTATTTTTCACAGATGTTGCAAAATAGCCTTGAATTAAATATCTTTGTACTGTTCTTTTGTTCAGCTTTTAGCAGGCATTTTCTTGTCTTTTTGTCTTTTTTCATGGTTATTCCAATTTAATTACTACTGGCTCCTCAATAAGTGAGACGTAAAGTTTTAGAGAAAGGGAGAGCTGATCTAATCTAAAAGAAAACAGCTTCAGTATATGTGAGGAAATCAGCTAGATGTAGTAGTTCTTAATTCTCTTTTCATTTTAATGTAACTAAAGGAAAATTTGGTGACTCACTGGCACCAATAAGCATTAAAATTCCATTATCATTAAAACACTAGTCAAAACTTGTTTATAATGTTCTTTTCTGTGCTGGAAAATCAGAGTTGGTGAGGTCTGGACCCCACAAGACCTCTAAAGGTGTGCTGTGGTATTTGCCACCAAGTTGTTACTCTCAGATCCTTTATGTTCTGAGGGGTGTTGAGTTGGTTACTTCATAGATAATAGCTCATAGATGATCAACTGGATAGAGACTCTGGGGAAAGAGAAGATGAGGGAGGGGTAAAGACTTATCCTGTTTCTTAAATCATTTCTGAACAATTACACGTAGTGTGTCACCTTCATTTTCACACAGGATTGTAAACTGCTGTCTGTAAGGCATGAGCGATGTTAGTTTTTTTTATATAGTTCATATTGGAGAAGTCCTGTTCATATGCATATGTGGATTCGAGGATCAACAGGAATCAGAATGTATAATTTATCATTTATATAAATTTATTTACTTATATTTATATTTAAGTGTCGGGATGGCATTCCATCTTTCACGTGCCAGCACATGTTGCATATCAGGGGTTGTGACACGTATGAGACAAATAAGTAAAGACATTTTATTTAAATGTTACAAGATTACAACTGTTTTTACAACAATTTTTTAAAAAAGTAAACAAACTAAAATAAATATAAATCAAATACTTATATTTAATTTCATTATTTTTTTTCCAAAGCCACAGGGAGCCACAGCTGAGGGATGAAAGAGCCACATGTGGCTTTTGGTTTACTTCAGAAACGATATTTTTTCTACAATATTTGGTTATAAACACTATTATATTTGTCATACGTTTTGATTTTGCCACATAGGGGTTTTAGTTTTAGGAGTATTTTCTAATTTGTGGTTAATTATGTGATTGCTTTTTACAAACCCTTTGAATATGTAAATTAATCTCTACGCTGTTTGATGTGAGTCACTGTAATGAAGCCCTACTATTTTAATAAACTTGCTTATACTGTATATAAATGTCCATAAAAATCTAGATTTTTTTATTCTTTTTTTTTTTTTTACTGAACTATAAAAAAAGTTTCTTTTACACTAGATTATGTGGTGGGGAAGGAGGGAATAGGTGGTTAAGTTAAATGTCAGTGTTATTGCTCTGAAAGTGAAAGTGTTTGCTCCATTTAGTGTCTGAATCTACATCTACAAGTCAGTGGACGAGAGAATAACTTAAGGAGAATAACACACACACCAGACACACTGTTAGAAACACCTCGCTTGTTAATGCAGTTAGCCAACAGCAGCATCAGCGCACATACAGTAAAACAGGTCAAAAGCTTATTTTGTTTTACATCAAACATCAGACTAAGGAAAAAGGGATGTTCCTGTAAGAACGTGCCTGACGTGAGACTGGTATATTTTGTCATTACTTTTCCATAACAAAAGATTTACATTTACATTACTGGCAGTTAGCAGACACAATCTGAACATTTCGCAGAGGTTCTCAGGTACCTACACCAGTTGCCAGAAACATTTGGGATTGATTTTAAAGTACTGTTACTCATTCATAAAACACTTAATGACCTAGGACCTAAATACCTTTCAATTACGCTCAGTTAATATAAACCAAGATCTCAGTTCATTAGTATCAAGTCAGTTAGGCATACCAAAGGTTCACTCTAAACAACGGAAATCTGCTTTTAGCTATAACACATCTAGAAGAGATCAGATGTGCTAAATCAGTAGCCATCTAGTATTTAAATACAGACTAAGTAAACGTGTTTAGTTCTGCATTCATTAAATGAGCATTGTGCTACGTCTGAACTAATTGCATACTTTTTATTTCATTTTTCATTTCTCTATTTTTACTTAATTATTTATTAGTAGTACATTAAGTCCACGTTTTGTTTACAGGCGTTGTGATTATTTTAATAAGTTTATACTTGCCTCAAAGTCACTTTAAAACATGTAATGCCTAAGCATGCAGTTTCTGCAGCCTTTATTTCTGGGACTTGGTAGTAGAATGAAGTGCTCACTAAAATGGAGAGACCAAAACATTTTATAACCCATTTTTTAAAGCTGTATGAAACCATAAATCATTGGTTAATATTTTCCCATTTTTAATCAAGAGCTGATTATAAAGAACTGTAATAAAAGATCTATTTCTAAATTAGGACTGTCACAGGTTTTTAGCTGCATTATTCAGGTGCCAAAATATATATAATTAATAAAATAATATATGATCATATTTACTTTATAAAGTATTAAATCAGAAAATGTTCACCGTGTGTAACCGATTAAACACATATGCTAGGATAATTTAATAAAATATACACATTGCTCATGTTTATTTAAAACCGTTTTTACTGAGGTTGACTACTTCTGGAGTAATGGCACCGTTTAAATACATTTGATAGAATAAAAAAATAATGAACAGGTATCATTGTTTTAACAGGCCCTCTTAAGGCTGTTTTATAAAGCTCTGTATTCTTATGCAGACCCAGCATGTAGCCTCAGAGCTCCTTACAGTATAGCCTGTCTGCTGTGCTTACAAAGAAAGAATAGCAGTTGTGATAAAACCACTCATTTTAAGACTATTAAATACAGTATTTATTTTATGATATAATCTGGCACTTATTTTAACTGTATGTTCACATGTTGATGATTTGCCAGGCGTGTGATGCATTAATTCTTAATCTATGTTTTTTGCCTTTAATCTTGACAAAAGTGAAACATGTATTGGTATCCAGACCAGGTCAATGACCTAGCCAGCTAACAACTTTCCTCTTTTTAATCCAGAGTAACTTAAAGCCAGTTTTACTAATGCACAAAGAACCCACTAGGAAAATGTTGACAATATGGAGCTCTATAAGCAGTTCTGTTTTTGTTGTTTTTCTCTGCACATTTACTACACATTATATATGTTATAATATTTAGATATAATATTGGTAGGAGAAAGTTATACATGGAGTTGCCAGGCAGAAGGCAAATAGAAAAGCCAAAGACAAGGTATATGAGTGTAATAAATAAAGACGCAATGTTAGTGAGTGTGAGTAAAAATGATTCAGAGGAAAGGGACCCCTGAAGGGAACCGCCGAAAAAAGGAGAGAAAGAATTATAACCTTTTAAAGAATTTTGTCCGAAAAATGTTCCTCTTTCCCATTTGTCTGTGATGCTGATGTTAAGCTCCCTGATGTGGTAAATAATTACACACGGTTTGAAACACTGAGTGGGGAAAACCATCCAAATTCCTACTAAGTACTTTGTCTGTAGGAGGTGAACATCTGTTTAGATTTTACCCACACTGAGCTGTTGGTCCTGATAACCAGGCCAGTGTGCTCAAAAATGTTTTTAGGTGTTTGAGACTTGCAGATATACTTAAGGACATTGACATTCATTAGTGCCAAGCAGTTCTTTGCATGTGCTTTAAAATGGTCACTATAATTCCTGCTCTAATTACAAATGGCTTTGTTTTCCTTACACCATTCACTACACTGAACCAATTTTAATAAGCCTACTATCTGTGTAACCAGAGAAATATACCACATTTACCATACAGCTTTTTTGCCTTAATTAAACAGAATGGATGGACCTTTTAGGGACGTTGTTAATAGAACTTACAGCACCATATAACACAATTATCCCTTCTAACGCTGTTAAAATATCCACCCCCTATGGAACTGGATGCTGGACTTTTCGACTAGTAGACCGCAGTCTATTGACATTCACGGCATTTGTCAGATTCCCCTAAAGTAGAATGACTTACATTTATCTCCTTTATACATCTGAGCAATTAAGGGTTAAGGCCCAGCAGTGGTAATTTGGTGGTGCTGGGAATAGAACTCATGATCTTCTGATTAGCAGCCCAGCACCTTAACCACTGTGCTACCATTTCCCAATTTAAGTAGACCTTTTATTACTGTACATTGATAGAACAACTGTGGTGACAGACAAATTCTTTTTTCAAAGACTTTTAACACCACCTGACCAGCCAAGAAAGCCCAGCTCATAGAGGCTATGACTAAAACCCTCTTTTCCATCTTCATGGCCTCCTACAGAGAAACAGTTGTGTGTATCTCGAACAGCAATCTTGCTGTGTCGTACGGGAATTGCACACAGTCACAGACTCCAAGACCCTAAAGCAGAGTGTGACAACAGTTAAATCAATCATTGGCGTCTCTCTTTCCACCATCAATAATATTTGAAACAATGACTGTAACCACAAAACCACCAGCTTTCTCCAGTATGTGCTTTCTCACCCATCCTAACCCTTCTGCCATCTGGTAGAATGTACA
This sequence comes from Bagarius yarrelli, assembly GCA_005784505.1. Classification (NCBI taxonomy): domain Eukaryota; kingdom Metazoa; phylum Chordata; class Actinopteri; order Siluriformes; family Sisoridae; genus Bagarius; species Bagarius yarrelli. Next base: position 246,887 of record VCAZ01000161.1, on the reverse strand, counting down.
GGAGCATCTGTGGTATCAGACAGCTTTGTTGCCTAATCCAGTCAGATTTTTTCCATTGCTCACCAGGACTAGTCAAACATACAGTATGAGTCAGTACACTTATTGTTGCAATTCTAGCTTAAATTAAGAGAACATGTTCCCTGTGTTTGTTTTTCTGTGTATTTATTATACTTTATTATGTTCTTTGTCCTGCAGTTGACTCACACTGTTTTGTATTTGCACTTAATGCAGTCTGATATACTGTTATGCGCCACACCAAATGACATTTTTCTTCAATATTTACAAAATATATAGACCTATAAAAATCTTTTTTTTTAACCTAACATTTGAAAACTTTTTTCCTTTTTATTGTCTATTGTCATTTAGAGATTCCTTTTGTCGTCTAATATACTTAGATTGTCAGCTTGGCTCATTATTACAAATTTCTCTAGTCAGTTTTATTGAAGTTCTCATGAAAATGTTTTCTTAGCCGTGATGTTAACATACTTCCTAAACAACAAGTCAGTGTGTTGAATTGCTTGATTTACCCACACCAAAGTCAACAATGCCTCACACCACCAACTAAAACAAACCTAAACATAGTTTCAAAAGATTCCAAATAACCTTTTACTCACACTCTACTGATTAAGTTTTTACATTACCATTACATTTACGGCATTTGGCAGACACCCTTAACCAAAGCGACTTACATTTATCTGCTCTATACAACTGAGTGATCAGGGGTTATGGGCCTTGCTCGGAGACCCAACAGTGCCAGTTTGGTGATGCTGGAAATCGAACCCAGAACTTAGCAGTCCAACTAGCAGACCAACACCCTAACCACTGAGCTACCACTTGCCCATTTTCTTTTCCCCAACTTCTTAAAAAAAAGTGTGTATTGTGTAGATGGAACACATGGTCCTTAAGAACATTAAATAAACATGAAGTTATGAAAGCTTGAAAAATCCTGTTGGAATGCATTACCGGCTTTTTGTTCTTTTACTGAGATACATATCCAATATATGGAAGTAAAAGAATTATTTGAATGTTCACATTATATAATGTGTTTATATTCATTAAATGAAGTTTAAAAGGCTTTACTTTACCCTAATGGTAAATATGATAGTGTAGTAGTACAAAAAAAAGGGAAGCAATTGCCTCACTGTCCAATTACATATGAGCTTTTTTTCTATGCTAGGCACATTCCATCCATCTTCCTTGTGTGGCTTTGCATTAGATTTTACAAGAGCTCCTCATGAATTGTGCTCAGTTCATCTTGCCTAAACCTGGTTCACAGCTGGGCTTCAAAGGCAAGTAATAACATGTGACCTACTTGCCTAAATTCAATGTGTTTTCATTTAGACACATATTATCTTAAAAGGTCATTCTCTTGGATTTAGTGGTAAACTGATCAATGTCTTTCTTTTCAGCATTAAAGAGCCAGACCATGTAAAATATGATAAGGTTAATTAGTAATAACTTGTTCACAAAGTTGTCCGTTTCGCAGTTAGCACATACTGTAGGTGTTGTGTTATTCCCATATGAGCTATGCTCATTCAAAATTCAGTCTTGAGCATCCCGAGTGCATTGCGCACGTTAAAATGACAAACAGAAGGTCTCCAGAGATTCCTTACCATTTTAACTTTGTAAATTTTCAAGGATGGGAACGGTATGACATGATGCACGGTACATACTGTAATTTCCAATGACTGAGGCTTGGAGAAAGGTGTAGTTTAGAACAGGACAGAACGCAGTGTGACATGAGCTGTTGTGTCTCTAACATTATCCCGTAACACATCTAAATGGTCTGAAGGCTACATTTATGAGAGGCAAGGTCATACACTCTAACAGTAATGGCTTAGCTAAAGCAAGGATGTTCACATACAGACCATGACATGCAGGGGAATTTTATAAAGTAATATTTTAAAATGGTGTGATTGATTCTGCAATGTGCAGGGTTACCTATTTTAGCACTGCTAAATAGACTTCCATATGTTTGTTGCCTATAATTATGTAAAAAACTTTTAAGACTCCAGCATTTTATCAATCTTGAATAGTGCTCATTAGCGGCTTTGGGTTGTTTCCAGGCGGAGTGTTGAAGAAGTCTACTGAAAATCCTGTACACTTTCACAGAGGACTACCTTAAAATTCCTGAAGTTTCTAACAAAGTGTGCCGTATGCATCAGACGTTCAGCCAGCGGTTCGAGGACCGAGGGATGCCTGAGGCTGACTAATGTTCCATAGGCATTTCATTACAACAAAAGTTTAATTTTTAGAAATCACATTCAGTTACACTGAATAAAATCATACTTTGCCTCAGATTACGCTCACAAATATATATTAAGCATATCTGGCCTTTAACAGTTATTTTAGATTAAGGTTATAATATTTGCATGTTAATACTCTAGATCTCTTATTGGTGATTATTTTAGTTATAACTTGTTATGATTTTACTATCTGGTTTGCTGGTCCAGCTTCTGCGATGTGTTTATATGCTATTGAAAGCATGTTTTCCTTTTATGTATAATGCTTGAAGGCTTTTAAAATCTGGCAAATCTCTGTAATTTCCCTCAATCCATTGGGCTTCTTTAGGGACAAAAACTTAGTCCACATAAGAAATCAAACACATGTTTGGAAGCCTGGCTCATCCTGAGCATGCTGGATATTGTTGAAGCATGCTGATCAGATGCTGTGGATATTACACGCAGCCAGATGCTTTAGAGGACACAGATACCATACAGATGCTATACTGGGCAACTGTGCAACCCTTCTGTTTCTGATGTACCAGTAAGGATCTTTCAGTGACAGCACTAAGGATTCTGGCCGGTGGTCCTGGAATTTAAAATTATCCCAAGTACATAAATGGATGATTGACACGTTCCTCTAAACTTCTGAGACTGTTTGTGGGCTTTCAGTGTGAGTGTAAATTCTGATTTATAAACAATAAAGTTCAAATACAGTTGAGAAGCCAACAGGTCTGATAAACTTGGCTTTCACCAGTGTTTAGATGGATTTAGCTCGATTGCAGTGTTTAAAGCGGTAAGACTGTCTTTCACTCATCGGTTTAATAAATGATCTGAAGCCTGGAGGTTTCAATATGTCACACAGATTTCCTTTCTTTCAACTTTAGACTGCCCCAATGTTCTTTAATTTATGGACACGTTTGTATAAAAAGGAGATGTAAATGGCTTTCAGTGCAAAACAAGAATGAAGACTTGGCAAAACAGAAAACAGATGGAAAACAAAATGGAAAAGAGATACACGAAGTGACTCAGAGAAGGCGAGGCAAGGCAGGGCAAGGCATGCACAGTGGTAATGCACAGTGCTTTACATAAGAGAAGTTAATAAAATCATAAAGATAATCAGTAAAAACTGAGAATTTAAAATTAAAAGTGATTCATTATATTATATAAAAATCTAAAATGATCAGTTCAGATGTAGCACAACACAGTACAGAACTAAATAGATGTGTTTAGAGACTGGATTTATAGATGTAGATTTAGCACATGTGATCTCTTCTGGAAGCTGGAGTAAATATTGGTATGTCTAACTGAGTTGATCCTAATGATCTAAGTAATTTGATTGGTTTATATTATATTGTATTCAGGTCCTAAGCCATTGGGTGATTTTTAAATGAGTAACTGGCAGCCAGTGTAAAGACCTGAGGACCGGATGTGATGTGATCAGAATCGTGGTGGCAGTGAGCTTGCAACTGTCTAATAATCTTCTTGGAAAGGCCGATCAGGAGCGCATTCGAACAGTCCAGTCTACTGGTGATAAAGGCATGAACAAGAGTCTCCGGATACTGACTGGAAACAACCCTGAATTCTGTGGTGATATTATGCTGATTAAGTTATTGCCTTGACATGACTATTAAACCTGGTCTGAATCCAAAAACACACCAAGATTCCTAACTTGATTTCTTTTTTTTTTTTTTATGTTTGACCCCTAAAATAAAGATGTGTTCACGATGACAACTTCAATTTTGCTTCCAAATGCTTTGTGCTTGTTTAACTGAAAAAAAAAAGTTTTGTAAGATTCAACTGTTTGCACTTAAGGAGTTAATTTGGTAGTCATCAGCATAGAGGCGAGAAAGTCGTATTCTGCTTAAATAGCTTTCGGAGAAGTCAGAGAAAAGAGAGACCATGATCTTACAATGTGGATTCACTTGTTACTAAGTGTAGTTACACAGGCTCAAGTTTACTCAAATGCCTCGTATGGGAAATATACACAATTTTGGCAGTCACTGAAATAAGGCATAAGCATATAAACTTTTTATAAACATGTATACCACAGATGTCCTTAGCAATTGTCAACAGCCCATAAAAAAACAAACGTAGAGGTGTTTATGCAAAGCATCTGTATGTGTTATTTAGAATAATACTGCTGCTGCTGTCTAAGCTTTGTTGAAAAAAACCCAAAAAGTCACCCAAGTTCATAGTGTGTGACACACAATCCACACACTCCAGGAATGCCACAAGCATGTGAGAGAAGACTCAGTTATTCTGAAGAAGAATAGACAGGGCAGTGAACTAAATGAGATCAGCAAAACAGAAATATTGGTTGGGTCAGAGGCAGCTGACTCTTTGTACCTTATTCTATACAAATCTGATTGTCAGTCAGTTTGTGTTGTAACACAACAACAATAGTCTTATAGCACATAACAGCCTAAAGTACATTTAAAATCCTATATCTTTTAAGATACATTGTGAACATACTGCAGGTGTGCAGGTGTATAGCTTAATATGAAACCTATATTAGAGATTAAATGTGGCTTAGAACAAAATACCAGCATTACCCTGAGGCCATAGATTCCATAAGGCAATGCTGTAATTCTTTTAGTGTTCACTGATGACCGGGTGCCTGTGGGTATTGGCAAGATTCCTAGTTAGTCCAGCTAAATGTTCAGAAGCAGCAGTGTATTGAGTATTGTGACTGCCTCAGCAGAGAGGCTGTGCTAGGGTTGGGTATTAGTGGTGTGGATATTCTGGTTTCTTCTGCCAGTGGCCATGCTTTTATAGAGAAACTATTCAAAGCTTGTTGATCTGCTAATGTCAAAAGTGCCCGAATGCCTTTCTTTTTTTATTTTACAAGCCACAGTTTATTTATAATTTTTTATAAAACACTAAAAATGGCAGCACCTATGGCAGCACAGTGCCGGGTGCAGGTTTTTCAGCTCTGAAGAAGTTTTTCTGTGTGGAGTTTGCATGTTCTCCCTGTGTTGGTGTGGGTTTACTCCAGGTTCTCCGGTTTTCTCTCCTAGTCCAAAAACATGTATGTTAGATTGATTGGTGATTCTAAATTAGCCATAGGGATAAGTGTGAGTGTGTGTAGTTGTTTGTCTGTATGTGGCCCTGTAATAGACTGGCAACCTGTCCAGGGTGTAACCCTGCCTCTCAGCCAAGTTCGATCTGCTTAGCACTGCACTAATTATGTATTATTGTAGTCATGCAACTGAAAGAGAATTGATCTGATACTGTTCTGTTATCCAAAGACACTGGGCGAGAATGTGGAATACATTTGTCTTATGATGAAGATTAGGTGGAATATTTCACACACTCCTGCAGAATGAGACAGACGGTAGTAAGAATTTCCCCTCTGTTATCACGTCCTCCCTTATGCATCTCAGACTGTCATATTTTCCCTACTATCTAAATTTATTTAAAGTTTACTGTACTGGTTAACTTGCCCGGTCTGTGTCCTTTATGATACTCCTGTTAGTCTGTGTTTTAAGGTTGGTTTCTCATCTTGTTCATGCCAATTTCCTTTCCCACCTCTGTTTTTTAAATGTGTCATATTTCTAGATTCACTCCAAATTGATTTCTTGTTTCTTTTTTTATCGTTATACCTTTTTATTTGTTTATACATAAAGGATAGTAAAACTTTATCAAAAAGTAATTTGGATTAAAATATTTAATGTACTAGATTATTAGTTCCTCTGTAATGTGCCATTTTGGTTAAAGCCCATGGCGTGGTCTCTCCCTTGTGAGTGGGAGCATGTGTTGTGATAAAAAAACAACTCACTTTTTTGGATTGATGACTGTTACACATTTAATGTTAGTGAATAAATTCCATACTTTGCTACTTCACTAGCATGCAACAGACTCATTTTTTTGCCATGCAAATAAATAAAGTCTGATAAATTGATGAATGCAAAAGCAGGCATATCATTTTTTTTCTGATAAACAGTGTAATGTTTTTGTTTGATGTTAACAAATTTTACTTGCATGTGGTGAAAAGATTATGAACCAGTCAAAATTAAACCACTACAATGACGCACCCATTTAACCAGTGAGCCAAGTTTTTTTTCTGTAGGGCTTTTACAAGGTTGACAAACAACTGGCAAAGTATTTTAGGATTCGTTTCCTATAAACTACTTCTCAGCAATGAGGCTGGGCTGGTGGCCTGTGTAATATTGGAAACACATTGGAAAATATGCAAAACATTTTAGGAAATATCCTAAAATGTTTGACAACTAAAATACGATTGTATAGATGTGGTAAAGATAGTGTCACTGGTTAGCTTCTCTTCACATCTGTGTCATTTCACTAATGTTGAAATTTCCTCTTACTCAGACGTTAACTGTCACTGTGTCAATGGAAACATATGCAAGTTAATGGTTCACATATGATATTTCCCAGATCTTAAGTTTTAATGTACATAAATCTCTACAAGCCATTAGGGAAATTAGATTTTGTTATCTCTTTGTATCCTAAGGATAAGAGTACCAATCCAGGAAAGTTGTTTCATGTTAAAATGTTTAAACATCTTTAAAACGTTTTTTTAGTATCTCATCTCGTCTTCAGAAAATGTGCAAGTGGACTTTAGGTTCCAAGGGTTCCAGTGTGCTAGATGGTTTCAAACAGTCAGCACTGAAAAGTGGTTAGAGTGAATGAGAAGAATTCACTCATGGACCAGGAAAGTTCACTATTCCTCAGTTGTTAGTCTACAGTAGATAAAATCCAACATATTTCCATGAGAAAGAACACATTTTATTAAGTCCAGCTGTAGGCTTTGCCACCAAAAATACAACCCAAATCAGTACCTTAATAAACTTCACTATACCAACCTACCTTCTGCATGTCCTTCTGTGTCTCTGCATGTCACATTCCTGAGCTAAAAACCCAACCCCAAACTATTTTTTTTTTCATCTTAACAGATTTAGCATTTTCAAGAACCCAGTGGACTTTTAACCCCTGTTCACTCCTTTTCTAATGTCACTGACAGCCAGCAACCATGCTTTCTATTTTAGTGTTGAATAAAACATTGGTGTAATTACTAAAACTATGTGTGTACAGTTTCGTCAAGGGTGAAAACGGACTACTTACATTTACACATAGAGTACTAGAGTAAAAATACAGAACATACAGTAGCTTGCACAGTCTTGTTCCAGGGGAAAACATTGGACAGGTGCCAAGGGCAGCATATTTAAATAGACCTTATATACACATGTAATCGCGCTACTTACATTTACTATGTTAATACGTGTAATTGGTTATTTGAGTTGACAGTTGGTATTAATCATGAATATACACACATGCACACAAAGCTAACAGTCTGCCAAAGCACATTTTTCCAACAGACAAGACCTAGTGGAAAAGATTTTTAAAAAAGTGTTCTCTCACGAGGGTCCAGCTGTAGTTGCTCATAGGCAAAAGGAACAGTAACCGCCTGGGGATCCTAGGACTTTTGTTTCTTTTACTCTTAAAAACCTTCATCCATTGTGTCTGCTTTGTTTACCAGGCCTCAACTTGACTTTACAGGTAAGCAGCTTTGGGTCTTTGAAAAGGCTCTTGTATTTATTTTTTTTTGTCCCACTTAAAGCACAAAGCAACTGGTGTATATGCAGTAATGGCATCAAGGCTAATATTAGTCTGTTCCTTTCTTATTCTCAGGTCAATGCTGAGACCAGATCCAGTATGTATTCAGCCCAGATGGTCGATTAGCTCTTAGAGACAATGAGCCCTAGAGACAGATCCCCATTGATGACCTTGCTTTCTAGCCTGTCGTCCAAACAAGACCACAGGAACCAGAATCTGCACAATCTAACTTTGCTGCAGCATGAAACAACCTGCTGGTTCATCTGGTCAAAGCAGAACTGCCCCGCAACTGAGCCTGTTTTTTTCCTTCATTTTCTCACCAATGGAGTTTCAGGTTCCTTGCCGCTGCTTACAAATACCAGTTAAACTTAACTACGTGTTTTAGTGAGTGATTAATCTCCATTGTTAAAAGCACTATATAAATAAAGGTGACTCGATTTTACTTGCAGGAGGCAGGTGTAGAGCAGCAAAAAGTGTGTTTTTTTTTACTTTACTCACCTTTTTTACCACTTTTGTCTTAATTTTATTCTACTCACTGCAGCAGAGAACGTTCATAAATAAAATTAGGTTTAGGTGTGGGATTCTCATCTCCTACCTTCCTTTAACATTTGTTTTCAAACCAGTGCTCAACTATACTCCTTAAAATACTGTATTTACTTCATTTAATTGATTTTCTTCTCTTGCTTATTCATATCTTTTTTATTTATTTCACAGTTTGTATTCCAGCAGTTTTGTACCTGTCTGGTTTTTCGGCTAGCTATTAAGCAGTAGGGCAATTACTATAACTCACAGGAGTACTGGAGACACTAGTCTTGTTTTTGCATTGGTTTGATATCTTAGATAAGAAGCAGGAGGTCAAGTCATCCATGCCTCATATGAAACAGAATTAATTTTCTTACTTGTCTGAAACCCAAAAACACATGGAAATACAAAAGGGGAGAAAAAGGGCAAATCAAGTCTAGTGTCAGCATGTGGCTGCATAGCATCAACATCCTTATTGTTTCAGCTGTGGAATCAGTGCTCTGTTGCTTTCACTGTCCTTTTCCAAGATTACATTAAACATTAAGTTACAAACATGTGTTGTGGTGATGCTTTCTGGGATTGTCAGGTTGAGGTACAGGTCATGTCAGCTTTTCGGGTTAGTGTAGAGAAAGGGGTTTATATATTTATATTAATATTTTTTCTAAGGTTCTATAAAATATGGTAAATTAGCTGCTTTTAAGTTTTTTCTTTTATTCGGAAAAACCTGTAACAGAACTACTTTATAACATTTTTTTCTGCCTAATATGTTTTATCTTGTCTCAATCATTTTGCTGGTTTAATAGACCTGGGAGGAAAAGCATGTATAGGTAAATTGCATTACACTCGGTAAATAATTAGTTACATTTATGTAGAATGGGTTTTATGTGTGTGTGTGTGTGTGTGTGTGTGTGTGTATTACCACTATAGATACACATCTGGTTGTGTAAAACTCTAAAATTGAAGGAAAGTTGGAAACAAATGCTTTGCTTTAATGCTAGTCATTTCTAAGTGGCTGTTATTTTTTATGAAGGCATCTGTCATTTGCCGAGTTACACTTACCTGTCCACAGGTGTGTGCCTCTCTACATTCCATCTGCAAGCTTATAAGGATGACGATAAAGTGATAATTATTATCATCACACCTGAGATAAGTATAGCTGTGTCTCTGTGGTTCTGGTTAGACTCCAGAAGGCTGTGGATGGAAGACGATGCGTACAGGAAGATTGTAATGAAGGCTGCGAGTCATGCTTTCACACTAAAATGCCAATGAATTTTCATAAGCCTTTAATTAATGTAACCAAAACTTTAATGAGCCCCCAAGTAGAGATGGCATTCCAGTGATCGTGGCTTAGGGTTGTTTTAAAAGCCATTTAAATGTTTATTACTTAGTAGCAAAAGTGCAAGTTCATTCATTTCGTTTTTTATTTCTTATGTCGGTTTTATTTTTTTACCTTTGGTATAACAATAATGTCCAAGTCCCATTATCAGTGTTTTAAAAGAAGTAAAAGTGTTAAACTGGCTCAGTCCTCCCATTATCACAAGGCCAGGTTCAACAGTGTGATCCATCATTGTTGAGCAGAATCAGCCGGGAATATAATCTTATTCAGTCCTATCTATAAGTAATTCAGGATAAACACTGTTGCTTTCATTTCTAAATTTGGATAAATTCAGTCCCTGTTGGGGAGCACTTTGGGCAGGCTTAGAAATCCTGTTAATGCTCTGTTGACTGAGGTGAGTAGAATAGGCAAAAGTTTTAGTACAACTAAGTACAACTACTTATAAAAATACTCTAGTCACAGTAAAAGTATTCATGTTTAACAAGTTAACTGCATAAAATACAGGTAAAATAGACGAAATAGGAGTGAACGTGCGAATTTATAGTAATACAGTGAAGTGAAATGAAGTGTCCATACTTGCTTAAACCCCTTTCAAATTGTCATTATCAGGAAACTTACCGCACCATGTTTTCTCTGGTTGGAGCTTTAAAAAAATAATCTGGTTTTACATACATACCTCAGCTGGCTGCAACCTATCACCGTCTCGCAATCTCTTTATGCGTAACATGATATAAACTAATTATAAAAACCATTTAATAGTAAAAATTTATTTGATTAAAAGTAAAAGTTAACCCAATTAAACCTACTGGACAGTAATGCCATCAACACGCCAAACTTTTGGGTCATCTAGCATAGGAAATTATGCAGCAAACAAAGATATCCTGCGCTTACATACATTCATTTATCTTCTATACCCGTTTATTCCTTAATTCGGGGTCACAGGGATCTGCTGGAGTCTATTCCAGCCGTCTCTGAAAGGGTGAAAAGCAGAAGGGGTACACCCTGGACAGGTCACCATTCCATCACAGAGCCACACACACACACACACACTCACATACTCAGACTCACTCCTACTCCAATTTAAAATCACCAATCAACTCAACCGGAGTAAACACACAGAAGCACGGGGAGAACGTGCACAGAAAGGCCCCTGCCCGGGAATCGAGCCTTCCTGCTGTGAGGCAACAGTGCTGCCCCCCTGCACTTACATATGTACATGTGTGTTTGTACTGATGTGTAGAAGGATTTAGGCTTGAAAACTACAAAAATTCTATAAGCAAAGTGAATAAAACCCTCAATAAATAAATACAGAATTTATAAGAATGTTGTTCTTTTTATTGTGCCAAACCAGACGCACCGCCTCTTGATGGCTGCCTTTCTGACTTTAGCAGTTTTATTTGTAAACCAGTCCAGCTGTTCCCTTGGGAGGAATTACATACTAGTCTGACTGCAAGGGAGGGCGGGAGAAAAGAAAACATCTGTCTGCTTGTGAAATACTGTAGTGTGTATATGGCTAGTGATTACAGTATAAAAGAGCAAGCACAAACAGCCATGCATACATACACATACAGAAACACAGGCTTCTGAATGAAAGACAGGCCATACAGTGAAATGTTTGTATTCAGTTAATGATTTTAAAATACATATGACATTTTTGATATTTTTCTCAGATACCGTACAGACACTGTAAGCCCTTTATATTTACCCTGATATTTACTCAAGGCCACAGTTACTTTATTTGCACAAATCTGTTTATACTCCTACTGTTAGTGTTTGGGCTATTTAAGATTTCTAAGCATAAATGGACTGAATTTTGATCTATTTTGCACATTTGGTACTGTAAATATTACAATACAATAAAAAATAAATCATTTTGTCAGCATCATACAGACCAGACTAAAATAATAAAAGTCACTTAGAGTATTTAAACACCAGCCTCATTGTGGTCATCGTCACTGCACTGAGCCAACATTTCTGGGGAAATAATTAATTTATTTAAGTGACTTTTGTAAATAAAGTTTCTTATTCTGAATGCCTTTTTTATCAGGTCATTATTTTTATGATTAAGTATGCATCGTTAAGACATTTTTTTGACTGTGCCACGACATGCAAAAGATTTTGACAGACAATATCTGGTATATAATTTGATTGGGCTTATGTACATTTTGCTAGAGCTAATGAATGTTTAAATGAAATCCTATTTTGTTGTTACTTAACCATTTTTTAATTAATTAATTTTAGGAACTAAATACATTCCTTTACAAATGAGAAGCATTTTCTGCATATTATATTAGACATGTGATAAAGTAAATTTAAAAATAAAAGTACACTAGGGATTTTTAAGAAATTGCTAAAATGCTGCACAAAAAATATCTGCAAAAATATAGTTGTACATGTGACACAGGATTGCAGTCGCTAAATTTACATTCATTAAAAATGTGTACAAAATTTATCAGTCGAATCTGCTCTGATTTTAGCCTAAATATATCCATTTCTAAGCCTAGCAGAAAGTGAAAATGTATCAGTTTATTTGAGGAAATTCACCTGCATATTTAGGAATCTTTAATGAAAGAGATCTCTTATGTATTTTTTTTATAACCCTTTTTGCTTTAAACGCAAACACAGGCCATCTATGGTCTGCCCCATCTGAACTGTCCCTCAGTGGGTCAGTGTGTGAACAGAGCCAGACTGTGTTCATGCTGTTTCACAGCTGCCCATGTGCAGCTGCTCTTCGACCTGGTGATAAAACAACACATGGGAGAGAATCCAGTACCATAAAGCGCAGCAAAGTGTCCTAAAATGCATCTACATCAAACACTGTATGAGCGCTTACTATTACATTTACATTTACACCAGTTGGCAGACGTCCTTATTTAGAGTGACTTACATTTATCTCTTTTATACAGCTGAGCAATTGGGGGTTAGGGGCCTTGCTTAGGGGCAACCAAAGTTGTCACTGAATCGAACCTGGATCTTTCAATTAGCAGTCCAATACCTTAAGCACTGTGCTACCACTACTCCTCCATTTACTGATCGGTACCTTGAAAATCGAAGCCAGTTATTTATAATTGCGATTATCTTTAGGCTTTGCTAATACCGGTATTTGGAAAAATACATAAACCATTTTTAACCCCTAGCCTGAAGTTTTATTGGCCACTCTGTGCTGTCATTAATCATTTGCACCTGCTTTTCACCCATGACATTTCTGACAGTAAAGAAAGGCAGCCCATCTAACCCAGCCCAAATGTATATGAAATTTAAAGTGTTTTGGCAAAATCAATAAATAAGTCTAAGGCTGTTCGATTTGCCTCCCAATATTTTAGATATATTGACGTTTATTTACATTTTATATATCATAGGAAGTTTATTACAGTTTGTTTGTGCAGTTTTTCATCCATTTAAAAAAAAAAAATAGCAGTAAGGGGGTTAAGTACATTAAATGTGTCCCTTGCATGGTGTTTTTTGCTCATGCCCTTTGTTTCTGGGATAGACTCCAGATACACAGAGGTACTGACCAGGATAATGTAGATACATTATACAAAAAACTGTTTTTGGAGGGTAAATTTTCCACATTCTAAATGGTTTTACAATGTTGGATAGGGCCAATGTGAGAAAAAATGTGTGAGACCTGGCTGTTCACTACATTTACTCTATTTTTATGCTACTACCCATCAGATTTTAAGCTCCTCATTTGGCATCCTTGGAAAATATTGCGCAATGACTGTTAGTCTGGGTACGATAGCTGCAAAGTTCAAATTGCACCGTGGCCATTTTAATGACTGCCGTTTTGCTGATAAAACCAAAATTAAGAGCTCTTTAAAAAGTGAGCAGAAACTGTGTGGCTTCAGCTAATGAAAGGAGCAGCAATTTAATGGTCTCATCTCAAATGACCTGCTCTTTTATCAGCTACAACATCTGGTTTTATTTAGCCCAGCAGTCCTTCCCCCCATCAACTTTCAAAGCTCCAAGCGTGTAGTCAGGCAAATATGTTTGCACTGTGCTCATACAGCATCTTGCTCTTTATTCACACAGATTTAGCTTTGTTTATAAGAAATAGGCTTGCATACTTTCAGTGGCTCGAATGCAGCTGGGTTAAAGTGTTGTTTTTTTGCAAATGTCCCTACAAAATGTAGAGCTAGGTGTTGTGAACAGGATAAAAATAGCTATGAATATGTAATTTCAATAGTCTGTTATAAAGAACATTTTATTACTACATTATAGTCATTATAAAACAACGTAATGATATAATGATGAGTCCCAGAGGCAGTGTCCCAGTGATGACCATGTCTTCTAGATGGCCATCCGGACAAGACCACAGAAACTTTACTGCAGCAGGGAACAACCTGCTCGTTCGTCTGGTAAGAGAACTGACCTCCCGACTGAGTCTGGTTTCTTTCAAGGTTTTTTCTCCATTTTGTTACCGATAAAGTTGCCACTGTCGCCTCCAGCTTGCTTAGTTAGGGATATCAATTAAACTGAACTAAGTGTTTTAGTGAGTGTTTATTCTAAAGTCTAAAGCTGCTTTGACACAATCTTCATTGTTAAAATATGTTATATAAATAAAGGTGACTTGAATATAATAGGTGTTTAGCTTTTAACTCATGTGAATTGTTTGTTAAGGATATGCTATGGATGAGTCACAGTCACAGCTCTGGTCGTGTCAACTGCAAAATGATTTGGGGTCTTTGAGATCTTTCACACAAATTATTCTTCTAACCTAATCTTATCTAGATAGAGCTGTGACTGAGTAAGACCAAAAAAGAGAGCGAGGAAAAATGTCTGGGCTGTTCTTAAATTATATTCCAGAAAGAGGAATAGTGATAGCTTTTTCCAACGAGTGAGGAAATCACAGTGAGGAAGCAATAAACAGGACGTAAAATATTATATAAAGGTTTTGGGTGCTGATGCTGCAGTGTGCATTCTTTGTTTCTGTTACTATATCAAGTTGCTGTCATGTTTGCCTTCACTAAATTATCAGTAAATCCATATTAAATAAAAAGCTTTTTTTTATGGCTGGGGACACGAACCTGGCTTGACACATCTATGTGATGTGAATAGATTTGTCAAAGTTCATTGAGTTTCTGTGGCAAGTGCTGGCCAGTGGATGGCACTCCTAGTTCTGCTCATAATGCTTAGACAGAATGATTGGGTCATTGTCCCCATCATGCATAGTCTAAAGGGAAAGGTGGCACTTATATTTAAGCTTTATTAGGGAGAAGATAAAATGTACAAATGTACTGTAGTTTAATGTGTAGAAAGTACATTTTTATGTGTATATATATCTATATATATATATATATATATATATATATATATATATATAAAATATATAAACGTTTCCAAAAGTTTGTGGTCACCTGGGAATCACAAACAAATTTTTTTTTTCTAAACATCTTATTCCCAGATTTATTTCTTATTTTGCTCTTTGAATAAGCTCTGCTTTTTATTAAGACTTCTCACTACAATTTGGATCTTGAGTGTAAGAATATGTGTTCATTCAGCTACAATTTATTAGTGAGATTGAACAAGTCAGATAGGAGATCTGGAGTGCAGTTGACATTCCAGTTTCATCCCAAAGGTGCTCACTGGTGTTAAAATTCAGGATTAGTGCCAAACCCTCACGTTTTATTCACTCCAATAATAACACCACCATGTCTTAATGAATGCTTAGGGATTTGTGCACAGGGGTATTGTCATGCTGGAACAGTTTTTGAGCTCTTCTTAGTTCCAGTGAAGGAAAAATGTAATGCAACAACATACAAAAGTGTCCTATACAACTGTGTGCGTCCAAATTTGTAGCAACAATTTGGAGTGAAACCACATATGAATCTATAATTATATAGATTCAATATAGTGTATATACACACGAAGTGAAACTGATACTATATACACTGTACTTACTTTAAAAGTTATCTTATGGTTTGTCTAAACATTCCAATATATAACAAATGAATTCCCTACTGCACATTTTAGTTGAAGGGACACATAATCATTGCATCAAACCAGAACACAAAAGGAACAAAAGATGACAATAACAAAAGAACACAATCTGTGGGCATTACAATCATACCAGCCTTTGGGCTAAATAATAAAAGCGAAATAAACTGTCCAGCAGACTTTACTAATGTGACAAAGCTGAAATGTCCAACTTCTGTATTTTACACATTTATACTATTTGTAAAGATGCTTAATGACAACCTCTATTGTAAAAAAAAAAACACTACACAATTAAATTCTATAACTTGTCCAAGGTAACCCTTTTGCGAGTGCACCGAATTAATTACTAATAACAGTAAAAGCTGAATGAACGGGGAAGTGGAAGCTCAGAGGTTAAAGTGTTGGGCTGCTAATCAAGCACTGATGGGTTTAAATCCTAGCACCATTAAACTGCCACTTGGATTTGGATAAGGGCGTCTGCCTAGTGCCATAAATGTAATGTTTGTGATTCCTTAACCATATGTGTGTCCTATGTGTATTAGTTATTTAATTGCATTTACCATTTAGTTTTTATAGTTATTAATCAGAATTAATTACCAGTTATCTGACTGATCACCTGGAACTATTATGTGCTGAAAAGGGGAAGAAGAAGAAGAAGAAGAAGAAGAAGAAGAAGAATGAGCTCTAATAACTGGCTAAAATGTGATTATACACTTTTAATGTTTATCAATAGATCTGTATGGCGTAGGTCTGTATGGCGTAGGTCCACAGAATTTAGAATATTTCAACATTTTAGTCACTTCAAAACATACAAAAGTAAAATGAATTATTTAATGATTAACTGTATACAACTAATTATGGTCACATTCTTTTCTCTTCTCTTCTCTTCTCTTCTCTTCTCTTCTCTTCTCTTCTCTTCTTGAAAAATTAGTGTAATACCATGTTTAATTCCAATGACTTGTTTGCGTTGCTGTAAACAGCTAATTATAAACGTGTTACTTGTGCTGATAGGTGGCTCATCTGACACAATTGAAAAGTGCATTTCTATCTGCACATGTCAGCTCAGTTGTTAGAGCTGTCCTGCCAAACACTTCTCCACCCCATGAGTCAGGTATATTTCTAAAGTACTTGATAACCATGTTATGAAAATAATTTGCAGTAGTGCAAAACGGCCTGGAGGACAGTCCCTCAGAGGAAACAGTTGAGAAGACTAGTTGAGAAGACCAGACCAGTAAACATGCTCTGAATTGGACAGATGCAAGTTCAACAAGGCTCTTTAAAACTAAACCTGTCACTATCATGTATTTTCTTTCTAATAGTCTCTCCTGTTTCTCTTTTTGTCTATTAGGCACAGTATTATATCTGAAAACCCTAGATTTGCTAACTCTAACAAGTCTAATCATTCAGACAAGAAGATTAGGTTTGCCTTCATTCCTTCCCTCCCATACATACATACATACATACATACATACATACAGCACGTGTGTATAACATAATCAACATTAATGACACATATAAAGCCTAAATGATCCAGAGACCCAGACCCTCGCCAGAAAACAGTCATTTGGATGGAAAAAATATCTAGTTCTGGAAAACCTTTAAAGAAGAAAAAAGAAAAACAACATAATTGTCTCCCCACATGGTTTAAAATGATCAGAACACATGTCTTAGTAAGTGCACGAACAAGCTGAGACGGAGGGAGATGTGGGTCTGAGTGTCACAGATGTGGATGGTGACTATGAACACCTTTTGTAGCTCACAGGCTAGTCAGTAGTTGTCATTGACTAGAACAGTGGTTTTCTATTCCCAGAGCGACTTACACTTAGATTATCTATACAACTGGGCACTTAGGGGTTAAGGGTTGAGGGCTCTGCTAAGGGCCCAACGATGGTAGGGTTCGATCGCTACAAAGTACTACAAAGCTACAACTTCAAAGTAACCACTGGTCAAAGATTTACATTTACATTTACATTTACGGCACTTGGCCTTATCCAGAGCGACTTACATTTATTTATTTTATACAACTGAGCAATCGGGGGTTAAGGGCCTTGCTCAGGGGCCCACAGTGGTGGTTTGGTGGAGCTGGGAATTAAACCCACAGTCTTCAGGTTGGTAGTCCAACACCTTAACCATGAGCCACCACTTCCCCACAGATAAATTATATCAACAGATATACTGAAGAGAAAGTAAAAATTTCACATTAACTTACATTTACAGTATTTGGCAGACACTCTTATCCAGAGCAAAATACATTTATCTCTTTTATACAACTCAGCAATTGGGGGTTAAGGGCCTTGCCCAGGGGCCCAACTTGTCCAATTAGCAGTCCAACACCTATGAAGCGGCTTTAAAAAACAATCCTTTACAAACAATGTCCAAAAAAACTACATTTAAGTTTAGAGTAGGTTTTTTTTCAGGACCATTGATTGTTATGGAGTTTAGCTACCACGATTTGCTCCAATACTTCAACACTAAAGCTAAAAAAAGACTTTTACTAGCACTGTGCAGTAAAAAGGACCTGGATAAAAACAAAAATCCTTTACCTATGTTAAAACAAAACAGCATGATGCAAGAGCCAGGCTGCATCCATTTCTATAACAGCTCATCATCTTATTTTATATTTCACATTGAAATTAACTGAGGGCCACTGCAGATTTAACAGATATAAACAATATTCTTCTTTTATAACAACACCTATAATCAAGTGGCATGTGCTTTTGTCAGAGACCATCTGTCAGCAGACTCACTCAATACGCAATAAATGTCCTCTTTGGTGATGTGACATTTCTATAAAGCCTAGCTCTATTGTGTCTCTGACATCAGCAGTTGTCCGGGGCAACCAGTCATTTCGTCAAGGTTAAATTCAAAATATTTTAGTCCACATTTGACGTAATTAAAGAGTTTAAGATGACACATGACATGAATGAATTGCTTTTGATTAGTCGAGTTCCGTGAGCGATGCTGCAAATCGTTTGCCATCCACAAAGCCTCATTACATTAACATTTTTCATCTTTTTAAACCCAGAGTAAGCCACGTTTAAGCAGCATTACAGGGAACATGGAAGAGCTCCAGCTGCTCGGCTTATTTTTGTTGTCACTATAGAAAAAGCATCGCTCCTACTGGAGAATACCATCTTCGCTGTAATTGCTGAAGAGGTGACGTTGTTGTCGGAGAGGTACTCTGTACAAACCCGCAAAACCAGTAAATGTTTTTTTTTTTTTTTGGCTGGCTTAATGTGTTTTCCAACCATTGGCATCTTTAAAAACAGCTAATACATGAGAGCTCTAAATTTTCAATTTATATGAAGAGTTTTTTCCGAGACAACAGTCCTGTTACGGTTTAAGATTTCAGAAGTTACCTCAGTAAATTACAGTATGACTCACAGTATACCAACACAGTTTAGCAGAATAAAAACGCAAAAAAAAGCTTTGACCTGAACTCGCATGTTATTTATAACTACACGCCACAATAACCTGTTTGGAAAGGCATAAAAGTCCAAATGTTTTTAGTTCTTTTAACATAAAAAGGGAAAAATTAGAGTTTCCATCTTTACGTTTGTCCATATCATGGAGATATCATGGAAAAAATGTGTTACCACCCAGAAATTTGCAGTATATGTCATACTGCATCACACACTATTGCACAAAAAGCGCTCAGAGTCACCATTCACACCTGACCATCACTTAGACCCTTATCTCTGTCTGTCTCAGCTGATTTGTGCAGAAAAATCATACCCTCTAAGTTCATTTTTACTATTAACTGTTTTGCCCTTTAATTAGTTGTCGCTCTTGATTTGGTCAGATGAATTATCTTGGGATTTGTTTCATTAGCAGAAATAGCTTGGTTTTGCAAAGGTTTTAAAATAGGCTACATTAAACCTAGTGTTTGTTGCTTACAACAAAATATGAAGTATCCCAACACTTACTACAGTTTAGAGCAATTTTTTGTAACAGTGTAATACAACCTGTATGAGTTAGATATTAACATCAGTTTTAGCCACATTCATTAAATAGATTCTCGTCAAAGTGGATGGTTGAAAGTATTTACAGGATAAAATGTTGACAGACTTGACAGATTTATGTATGATATTGAATTGAATCATTTTTATGCCTCTTTATGGCAATATGTGATAGAAGCATCTGCCAATTTCCATTTGCTTGTGATCTTAGAAACAAGTGGTTAGATGCTTTACGACTTATTACTTATAAGCATCATATAAATAATTTGATTTGGGATTTAATCCAAGCCGGGTAAAGATCCCAACAAAGTCAAATGTCTCTTGGGCTAATATAACTACATTTATGATGTGGTAGTATGTGGTGCATATAGTCAAGGACTGCATTGTAAATTCCATCCTAATCATAGACTTACATACTACTCGTCAACATAGTAACCACCGGAAAATATTTAGGGGGGGGGGGCTGTCACTCCACAGTTTTTTTTTTACTGTTTCAATATACTTTGTCATATATTTTTTACTTTTTATTTCTTTAGATTTGATGCACAACCAATTATTTGTAAATTTTATATATTTTTTTCTCTTTTACCACCCAATTAATAACTAACTAGCTAATATGTTTTCTTTGCTCAGTAATAATTTTCCTACATTTTACTTGAGTAAGAGGAGACACACTCTTGTTATAGAAATAGTCTGCTACCGTTGTAACATGTGGCTCCATCTGAACCCTGTATTTCCCATTTGTCCACAACTCGCCATAAATAGACCTTGCCTGAGCTAAAGTATGCTGGATAAAAGTAGTAAATTGCTAAGCTTTAGAAAGCTAATGGGGATGAAGTGTATATTTATATAAGTGTATTTTCACATGATCAAAATATACAATATGTAGTTAGTGCAATACGTTTTGAACAGAAAAGCTTGAGTAGTTTAGGTGCAGTGAGAACTGTAAGTGGATGGAAAGTAATGCTGGAGGCTGTCCTCACTATGCCAGGGTTCTTGTTGCAGCCTGCTATCTTTTCCCACCTCTTTCTTAATCATTTTTGGTGTATGTTGTTGCTTTTAACTATAGCATTTTTAACTATTACATTTAGGTAGAAAGGACAAAACAATTAAGATTGTGCATGTGCATTCTGGCAAGGCCATTCTATTCCATCCAACCTATTAACCCAGGTAATAACCCAGCTAATAACGGGCCTGTGTTTTGTATCATTACAGGAGGTTTTTTTTAGCACATGCAAAAATATCTTTAAATGAAGGCAGATTAACAGCCATAAGACAGTAATTCTTATTCGTGACACTGCACTGCTGATTAGCAGTCTTGCCTAAGATGACCGCAGTTTCCACCAGCCCTGTGCTTACACTAAGTCCTTACAGATTTATCTAAAGACTAATTTATAATGTTCTGCCTAAACAATCTACACAAAACTTTCATAGTATTAAAAAACTCAATAAACTTTCTTTATACTATAACTTTGCCTGCATTTAAGAAAATAGAACTTTATTTTAATGTCAGCATTGAGTTTCTTTCAACAGTTTTTACACTGCACAGTGAAACATGGGGGTGGTAGCATTGTGTTAAGACTGCTGATACTTTTCTAGACATGTTCTGACTGCTCTATTGATGTGTTTTCTGTGGTCCTACCTAGTTTAAACAGTCTGTCATCAGTGTGCCTTTGTCTATGGTTTGTCACTGCACAGGATTTTAAACTCTATATGAACCTCGTTTTTTTGTCAAATAGTCTAAACCCACAGTCTATAAACAAACTATACTATTTTTAGCAGGTTGCCTTATAGACCTGGTTTAAGAGTACCATTTCCTGGCTATGCTCCAAAGTACAAGCTCATAAGTGTTTTATTTATTCACCAGAGCCTTAGAATCAAATTTAATTTGTGGTTTACCTAATGCTATGGTGTAAAATAATATGTTAAAAAACAGTATAATTGCCTCAATAAAAAAGGACATTATAGCTAAGCTAAGACTTCCCAATAGAAATATTTTGTTAACGACTTGTTTCTGAACTGGACGCTCTGAACCTCCTGCCACTGCTGCTGTAAAAAAAAAAAAAAATAAATAAAAAAAATAGCAGTTTTCCTATTTTGCTTTCATTTTCTGTAAAGTTATACTTTAAGTTATTCTATACTTTAAGGATAGTTTTTTTACTATTGCTTTTGCCACACTAACAGAAATTTATAAAACCCTCTCAGAACTTTTCCACCCATCAGTGTAAAGTTACAGGTTTTACAAATGAAGTGTAAAAAAGTCGTAGTAAAAAATGTTAAAACTAAAACAATCACCTGGTTGCATATCTGCACACACACTTTTAAAATGGGGTTTTCCTTCTGTCTTATGGGTTTTCTGCAGCTGCTGAATCCATGCTTTACTAATAGTGTAAAGATCAGGCTGAGGTACTTTTAGAGAACTTTTAAAACATCATCAACCAATTGAAAAATTAGGCACCACACTGACATCATCAAGAAAATAATGCATCTAAAAAACACCTTATGGTGTCTGCAAGTGTCCCTACAGCAGCTGTGAAGGAGATGCAGAAATGTGTCTGTAAGTGATTATAGAATGCATAGCCCAAACTTGAATCTGGTAGGTAAAGAAAATACTGGCAGGTCAACATGTGCCATGCTGATGGATGGATAGAAACAAATTTCACTGTGTTGTATAGATAGATAGATAGATAGACAGACAGACAGATAGATCAGTCTATCTATCTATGTATCTACCTAGCTCTCTATCTATCCTTGGGGTCCTAAAGAAATGTTGTTTCATTTTACTGTTTACTGCATCTGCTATATATTGTTGAAATGACAGTAAAACTTCTTGAACTTGAACAGCACAGTAAAACTTGTTTCTTTGGGCCACCACTGCTCGCTCGCTCATCTATCTATCTATCTATCTATCTATCTATCTATCTATCTATCTATCTATCTATCTATCTATAAAATCTGAAATAGATTGTTCATCAAGCTTTTTGCAACAATTTGATGTTTTTCTGTATAGCTGCAGAATCGTACTGGTGCTGTTAGGCTACTGATTCAGATTTGAGTCATTCCTGATAGAATTTGATGAGCAGACTTGAAAGCTAAAAAAATATCAGTAAGAATAGCTGTTGAGTCTGCTCATCAAATTCTTCAAAGCTGTAGATACTAATCTTCCCAATTACAAATAAAGTAACTGTAGTGACACCTTTCATCCCCCCCCATCCCCCTTGGTCTGGACCATAATGTGGCTCAGACTAGGTTTTTCCTTTGTCGGCTAAAAATTATGCCAAAAACAAACAGACAATAATTACAATTTAGAGCAGTCATACTATTTTTACACAGATTTCCTACAGTTAAAAAAAACCTTATGGCATATGTGATTTTTTTCCAAACTATTTTTAATTTCCCTTTATTAAGATGCATAAGAATTGGATTCTTTTTGTGCAAAAGGTTTAGACTGTCCAATTCTAAATGTATGTCCTTTTAATACAAGGCAAATAAATCTTTCCTGACTGGAGGCATTTTTCCGTGTGACAGAGCATGCACATAATAATTCAAACAATAAAAAATACAGATCGAGTTTGCTTGTGTTTTTCACCTTTTATTGAGAAAAAAAAACAATCTTTAAATGTTTGACTCATTGGACACCGACAATATTTGCAAAGGATCGATTAAAAAAAAAAATAAATCAAACATTTAGCAGCTTGATCAGACATTTCGAAGCAGACTGCAAATAAAAGTGTATAATGCTTTTATTTAAACGAAGTATGGAAACAAATGCGCTCGTCTCATTTATGAACATTTTGAAGCAGTTAACTGTGCAACTGGGGAAAGTCTGCAACTCATTTTACATTTTTTTATTCATTTTTTTTCTTTTTTCGGGTCAACTAGGCGACACTAAACTCATAGTATTCAGAGGCATTTGTAAAATCCTGCTGTGCCATCCACAGGACTCCAGATACATTAATTATAATTCAAAATGATACTCGACAAACAATATGTTTGCGTGTGAATCACAAAAGTGTCAAACAAGCATACAAAAAATAGCAGGATAGAAAACAAATATATAGAAAACATGAAAGATTCTGCTTGATTTAGCAGTAAACACACATCCTAGTCTGTTCAGACTTCTCTCACAGGGACAAAAAACAAATCAGTTGCTGAATCAAATTTTGTTAAATATTTTTTGGTCCTTCCAGGATTTTAATAGATGTTTATCTTTGGTTGTGACTTGTTTTTCGAATGTGACAGAAAAATATTTTTTTGTGCTAGACTTGAATATACTATATTTAAGTATATTGGGTCAACATCTGTCTTAGTTAGTTATCTTTAAATCTCTGTGGCTCGGAGCGACATCATTCAGAGGCGTAGCAGGCAGTTCCGATAAAAAAAACTATATGCAAAAGGAGATGAACCCCTTCACCAGCTGCACCCATCTCCCCAGCTCTCACTCCCTCTCCTGTGCCTCCTCAGCTATCCCATGCACTCTTTTACACATTCTCTCATTCCATCCCTTCTCTATCTTGAGTTTACATATCTCAGGCGTCCAGACATGCTTCCTCTTTTCGCAATTAATCACGAACCGGTTATGCCCTGCCTGTAGCAGCCGAATGCTGAGCTAACACTAAGCACACACAACAGTGAAGCCGAATGAGGAAGCATGAACACAGTCAGATTCAGTCCCAGCAATTCAGCGGCGACTGAGGAATTCCCTGCTAGGGTGTTACATCAAATACTGTCCCACCTTTAGAAGTGCCTTAACAAATATGTTCCTTTAGGCAGCGGGAAAACACACTCACCTCACGTTGTTAGAAAACACAGCTCTTTGTTTTTACCACAAGAAGCCTTTAAGCTTTTTTTCCTCACCTGACACAGGGTGTTTGTCTAATATGTTTTTTTAAGCCGAGAATGCTAGTCGATCAGAATTAAAATGTACAGGTCATACTGCAAGATTGCATTTTAAGAGAGCTTAAGCAATAAAAAAAAATCAGGGAAAAAATGAGATACATACAGTAAAAAGTGTGTAAAGGAAGTCATTACAGTTTGACTCCTGCTCATAGTACAAGCAACAATAAATTAAGAGCCAGTTAATCTGGCTAATCAATTTTCTTCAGTTTTGACGCAGTGTTTCCAAAATAAGAGCACCACAAATATCGATATGTTCTGTCTTTCTTCTATGTATCAAAAAATAATAATAACCTTTTCTCATCTGTAATGCTGATGTCATATTGACCGTCTACAAAAATTACACACTAATTAGCCATACATTCACAATCTTAAAGTCCTCTTTGTTTTATGATTACTCGGTTAAATTATTCACACGAGCCGAATGCTCAGCATAATTGCCTTAACATTTGGCATTAGGCACTTGGAAAGATAGTTCACATATACAAATATAGATGGATCTACCTTCAAATTTGGGCAATAAAAAGAGACAATCATAAAATCTTTGGTTTTGTAAACACGTATTCAGAATGTGACCTTTTTTTGATTTTTTCTATTTTAAATAAATTGTCCCCTCACACAAAATTAAGAGCTTAAACAAGGCTCCTGGTTTTTTTTTTTGTTTTGGTTTTTTTTTTTTTTGTTTTTTTTTGTTTTTTTCATTTTGGTCCTGTGTATCTTTGCACACAAGCTGCTGAATGGTGCATGGTCAGCATGAGGGCTTTCCATAAATCAGCACTACCAAAGCCAGTCGTTAATGCATGTCAGCCGGTCTGATGCTAGGGGTTTAACAACCGTCCGTTGGCTGAATTTTCTAGAACTTTCAGATTGCTTCAAAAGAAGGTCTAAAGACCCTTTCAGAAAATGGGCACGTTAGGGCCACACTGAACCCCCTGACATCTGTTAGCAAAGCTTGTCAAAATTACAATCAGAACAAGAATACTGTCAGCTGACTTATTTATCTCTTGTAATAAAAATTTCTGTTAACTGTGCGCTCTGGAGAGAATAGGGCTTCTAGATCAGAGCAGGAAAGCACTATTGTTTTGCTAGGGCCTTTCCAAAATGCTCTGAATAAATTTGCAAATCTGATTCAGCTTCTGCAGGAATATAAAACTTTTTTCTTTTTTCTTTTCTAATTCATCATGTGCTCAGTTGCAGGGTAGCCAGGTGGAGTAAGTGTGCTGCTGGCAAGCAAAAACTGGCTGCACCTGTGCAATATAGTAATTGCTAAAATTGGCATCGGCTACATAAGGGGCAGGCTGGTAGTAGCAGGTGACGTTTGCCACATTGGGTATGACGTTTTGCTCAGCCAACACACGAACAGCCAGCATGGCGATGAGCCCTAAGGTCTGCCGCCTCTCATGTCCCATCAGGCACACAGTGCTTTCATTTACCACCCCGTGCAGTGTCATCAGGTAGTCATATTTGCGATCCTCCAGGCCTACAAAATGGTTCTGGAGATAGGATTCCAGTTTGCGCTGCTGCTCATTGATGTCAGGGAAGTCAATGAAGAAGCGCGAACACATGTAGCGTTGCAGAGACTTCATCTCACTCTCAGAGTCTGCGCGAAAGCCCCTCACCAGTAGATGGCAGTACTTGAGGAGACCGCCGCCGCGGATCTCCTCTGGGTTCCTCGTGCAGATCAGCTTGTGGCGCAGGTGCTCCAGAGCCATGCTAAAATCTCCATACACACTTTCACCAATAATGCTTGGGTGAAAGGTTTTGGCCATTGGATTCTCAGAACATTCATAAAACAGAAGCAGAGAGTCTAGTTTGATCTGAAACGAGTCCACGCTAAACTCAAACTGCCGTCTCAATGAATCAACAAACTTGAGTTCCACATTCTTGCCTCTGTTGTTAGAGAGTGAGATCAGGCTCCAGCGGTCTGAGTCATTGCATACTTTCACCATCTTCTGAACATAAGCTTCCTGTGAGATAAAAAAAAAAAAGAATAAAAATACTCAATGACGGATATATCATCTGAATTTTTTGGAAATGTCTAATGACTAAAGTTCAACTGGAGCAGTTTTGAACTTAGACAAATAAAACACCAGGGTGCTTTTTGTACTACATTTTAATAGAGAATGCAGCTCAGCTCTCTGTGTGGAAGACCCAAGGAGCTGAGAATGCAGGATCAGCTTTACACTGGTTTAACACAATCCTCTTAGCAAAACAAAACCTGGGGTTTACCTAGCAGGAAACTTGCTAATGATCACTAAAGTTAACACATCAAACATAGTTAAAATGGTTGAAATACTTTGTAACAACACTCGTCCATGATTCTGATAAATAAATATCCACATAGTGGGAACTACCTCAATAATAATAATAAACATTATCATCATCATCATTTTATGTCTTTGTATGAATACTTACTTTCAAGGTTAAAGGTGTAATTTTCTCCTTGTTGACTCCATCGGGAAGGAAGTCCAGCAGACAGTCCAGCACTATGTCCTTAATGGTTTGGAACTCGCTCTCGCTCTTCAGTTCGGCGCAGAAGATCAGGTCCAGGTCCTTGTATCCGAGCCCGCTGTCTTCGTGCAGCACGTGACTGGCCGCTGACCCGTTAAGGCGCACGTCGCGCACTCGGATGTCGCTTTGCTCCAGGCGCGTCCGCACCGCCTTCACTATCTGCCGCGGCTGGATTTCCAGCGTGGGAAAGTTTCCCCGGCCGTGAATCGGGATCGTTTCGGTCAGTATGTTGTCCAGACGTTGCACCTGCTCCCAGCTGAGAACACTGAAGCTGCTGCTGGTGTTTGGAGCGCTGCACTCCGCTGGATTCGCCATGCCGCTGTCCTCCTCAGCCATCACGGCGAAGCAAGAGCGCGCGCGAAAGAGAAAGACAGAGAAAGAGAGAGAGAGAGAGAGACAGACGAGAAAGCGCGCGCAATAGTGCACAACTCGGGGGAAGAAAAGTTCCAACTCCAAAAGCTTTGTTATAATCTTTTAAGAACCCAATTTCATCTAAATAAGTACAACCTCTCGAGTAATCTCCGTGTCCTCACACTAAACTAACCACTCTGACATATTTGCATTTCTAGTTTCTATTTTTCTTTAACCTGGAATTCAGAAAGAAGTTCTATCTACTTCAGTTGCCTCCTGGTTTTGTAACCGGTGCTTTCTAGAGTGTGAGTGCGGTCCTGCTGCTGGCAGTCGGCTGAGTGTTTGTATAACAGGACGCGCTGTAAAGTTCCGCCATGGCTCCAGGGCACGCCTATCACTGCACATGAATATTCTATTGGCACGTGCGCCAAGGCCAGCAACGCTCAGCAGGCGAGTATCTGCATGTGTGGCTTTTTTATCCTCCTCCTCCTCCTCCGAAGAAATTAAAGATTGAATCAATCTTTACAGTGCTTCAGCTGCACGTTGCATGCCAGGTTATAGCTATAATATCCACTCTCTTTATCATAATGTCTCTTAAAGTGACACATACGCTTAATTAGCTAGACCTCTGCTGTCCCAGGGTGTCCTTATGGATCAGCATCTGGTGAGTCAAATGAGCTCTGCAATCTTCTTACTGACAGCTGAGCATTGTGAGTGACAGTTCTACTCACCACTAACATCCTGCTGCTAATGAACACTGCCAATCATGCAAGTGCATCATGGGTAATCAGGCTTACTTCCTGATATACTTTTTTAATAATGCTGCTTATTTGCAACGTTGGTAAAGAATTGTAGTTGTAGATTTATTAACATACTGAGAATCTAACTAAAAATGCGAAACGTGCATGCTCTTATTCACTTTCATTGCATTTATAAGCATTCATAATCATCCATAAAGCATACAGTACCTACACAGAGGTGTGCATGGACAATAAATGTGCATAAGTCAATCTATAATATATATTAAAAATATATTTCCAATTCTAGCTGTCTTAGTGTTTGTATACTGCCCTCTACAGGAGAATCAAATACACGTTCGTGTGTGTAGTTCGATACACAGCTGATAAACAAATTTAAGCACATTACCATACACTGCTAAGTAAAATTTTGGACACGTTGCTAATTTAAATAATCTTATTTGAAATGTAAAGGTTTTTTTGTTTATTGTCTTATTAGTAGTAGTGTAACTTGTGCTTTGAGATATAGGTACACGAGGCTTCGGTAAAGATTTAGAAATGTTTGAACTAAAGCCGGTATTCAAGGCTCGGGTTCGATTCCGGTGCCGGTGCGGAGTCTGCATGAGTGGAGTTTGCATGTTCTCCCCATGCTTTACTCTGGGTACTCTGGGTTTCCTTCAACAGCATTGGCCCATGGGTATGAGGTGCCAAGTAGGAGGTGACCCCTGTGATGGACTGGCGACCTCTCCAGGGTGTACCCCTCCTGCCTTCCGCCCTTTCAGAGACACCTAGGATAGACTCCAGCAGATCCCTGTTATCCCGAATTAGGGAATAAGCGGGTATAGAAGATGAATGACAATAAATTAGCAGAGTCTTATCATTTAAAAAAAATGATTTTTTTTTCACAAAGCAACATTTAGGCTTCTCTAGTCAGTAATAATAATAAAAAAAAACCACCAGTAGTTTGTGTTACCAGTAGTTTGTGTTACAAGATAAGTGATTAGGTTACTATAAATTCCTCCTACAGCCCTTGAGAAGAACGTGTGGCAATTTCATCTTTCAGTACTTCTAGGAAATCAGCTCCCAATAGTGTTTATTTAAAGGGTTTAACACTTTTTCACAACAATATTCCTCCCACATTGCATTAAAGAGCATGTGACATCTCTTGACAAGAACACTCTTAGACATGTACGTCAGAAAGTGACGGCGGAAGATAAGCTGCCACGCAGATGCTCTCTAGGCCCAGTGGAGGAGTCAGAGCCCCTCTGCAGTGTTAGAGTGAAGCAGCTGTCAAGATCCATTAAGACACAATGCCTGCATGGCTTCAAATCCATCTTATCTTATTTACTCTAACACAGTCTTAGCCTAGACAGGAGAGTCTGTACACCCAGCCTCACATCCGGTCCTGTGAGGCTGAAGTCCAGCATAGGTTGGAGGTTCCTGCCTTGGTACCTAATCCCAAATCACTGAGATCAGTCAGATGTGTTAAAGTTAATCGATTGAATGTCTTTATTGTCATTGTAACACATACAGCAAAATTTAAAAAAAGTTTTATTTAATCAGTGCATAGAACTAAAAAGGGCATAAAAATAAATGAATAATATACACATAAAATGAAATTAGAAAGAAAAAATATAATTAAAATAAAAATAAAAACACCATACATTTAACTAACAGAAGGTTATATCACATCTGCCTGTTATTATAGATAAAAGCATAAAAGCTGCTTACATATTTGAATGTAAACCTCAGTCCTGCTCTGAGATATAGTGTGTAATGGCAGGACTTTTGACTGCTGGGAAAAAAAGCCTGCACTTGATGCTTATTGATTTGTACACAGAGATTAATTAAGACATCTTTACTGGATTCTTATCTTGGGACAGTCAATAAACTGAGGAATTTTTACTTATCTGGAAGGTTTGATTATACTAGGTTTTGGGTTTTATATTTTAGACGCTTGGCTTTAAACAGTGCAGACTGCTGCGAAAGAACTTTAGCTGCTGATGTGCAGAACAGATATGCTATCCAGTAAAAGACTCCCAACTTATCAAAGACCTTCAGATATGTGGAATAATTAATGCTCCAGCATTGGAGACATAAATTTGAGATGATCACTTTTATCAATATTTACATTGGACATTATGCAAGATATTGCAAAACTCTCTTATTTACTTTTCTCTAGTCTTTCCTAGCAATAGTATGAATAAAGAAGTATTATAAACTCCCCATAATGAGTGCCTACTGGCAGTTGGCCAAAACATGCTCATCGTTATGCAGAACTAAAGTTTACTACCCCACAGGTACAAGAGATCACTGGCATCGCTCAGTAGAGTGAACACTTTCTGGATCCAATTTAACCTGTGGCCTTAATCATTTAAATCTGGGGCTAATGAAGAGCATGCTCATAATCCATGCTTAATGGCTCCATGACAGACAAATTCGATTAGGAAGGCTGGCCTGGTTAAATTTTCAGCTATAGAGGGAGAGGCTAATCAGTTAGAACAAACGTTTTAGGTCAGCAAAACAGAAATCTGGGTTTAATAATGCCCATTTTTGCTTATTTTCCTTTTTGTTGTAGCATACAAATGAAATAAAGTCTCAACCTTGATAATAAATAATAAATGTATCTCACCGGTGTTACTTCCTGTTTTATCAGTGTGTTCGTTTGCATGGTCATTTTTGCACTTCCTGATTTTGTTGATCAATAGAAGACGTGAGAGGATTACAGAGAATATTACGTCATTTTCTTTTACCCAGTCTTTTATCAGTATCTAAATAGACAAGTCGTATAACCCCAATCCAAAGATCCTCTCAGTACAGATTAATTCAATAAAAATAACTGAAATGTGTACCATAATATTTTGTCTTTATAGGGTGCTGGGGTTTGTTTTTGTTTTTTAAGAAAATGGATTAGTCGACCAGGTAATAAATATAAAGATTTTTAATAAATGTAAGTTAAAATAATAATATGATGTCTCCACCATTGAACAATTTATAATAATAATTTACTCATTTTAGGTAAAGGTTTAGTTCAGACATTACATTTACAGGGTTTGGCATCCAGAGCGACTTACATTTATCCCTGTTATAAAATAAGCATTTGTGCGTTAAGGGCCTTGCTCAGGGGCCCAACAGTGGCAACATCGTGGTGCTGGGAATCAAACCGCAGTCTTCCAATTAGCAGTCCAACACCTTAACCACTGCACTACCACTTCTCTGAGAGTATCTACTGTATGCGTAAAAGATAGCAAAGCTGACGTTCTGGTTAATTCTGGTTAAATCCCCTAAAAAAATATTTTTTTATTTAAAGTTTTGTTTTCCTTTTTATATTTTCTTACTCGATATAGGAAGACCAAAAATTCCGTAAACCCGAGCCTATTTTCCTTTGTCCATTGCTATAGGCGTATTAAATTTACACACTAGAACATTTAGCCCTGAAGGATATTTTATGCATGTAGGCTCTGTCTCTGGTGTTGCTATTATAACAATCAGGGTGTAAACTAAGAATTTACTGAGTGAATATCCTGACTCTGTTTCTCCCCCAGTCTTGCTATAAACACACTGAAATATCTTAGGTAGCTGGAGGGCTTCCAGATGGTTTCTCCATTTGACAGGTGGGAAAGTTTTTTTTCCATCCTCAGTAAAGAATGTTTTTTTAAGCATCTGTCTATCTCTTCTGATTAGTGAAAGAAGACACTGTTAAAGCAAACACCTCGAGATTTCGTCCGTCTGCTGGAATTAATGGACGTATTATTTGACAAACATAATTCAGAGACTAGATGTCCAAACTAATAAAAATGCTGCACAGCGACCAAATTTAAAATATTTGTTCACTAATTATTCCGATCATGTAATAGATATTCTGTAATCTCAAACAGAAATATGTTCTTGGTTTTGTAATACTTCCTATTTTTTTCTGACAAAATGTTAAACTGCGCTGAATACAATATAAACCATGATGATCGTATTAGCATTACAGTGGCATATCATATGTTCATAGCTATCATTACCTATATCCAAGTTCTGGAATTTTCTAATGTATATGTACAGTAAGACCACAACCACAACGCACTGGCCGCACATTTAGCTTTTGGAGTTAAATACATGCTCAGCTTCCCAAAAATGCAATAAAACACTTTTGCAAATTGGAAAACAAGAGAGTCGAAAAGTAATTTTTCTTCAGTGCCATAAATATCTTACTCCCTAAAGTCACGCAATCAACTCAGTCAGGATCCCATGGCACTAAAGTCAGTTTCATTCATAAGGTGTAACTCTCCTAATAAAGAAATGTGCTTTGCTGTGCATGCATGTTAATATGTCTTAGTGACCTTGCAGTGTTTTCTACCAGCTCTATACAGCATCTGCTCTCTAACTAACTGAGTCAAATGAGTAATTGCTATTCACTTCACAGGACTCATGTCAGATGGTGAAATGGCACAATGTCAGCAATTATAGCCAATTACCATCCTTAATCACAATTCACTCTTTTAAGATGTCATCCAGTCGGCTTTCAAAATTACACTAATTTGATGACATAATGAACCTTTAGGATGCAAGTGGAGAGATCGCATTGAGAGGAATCGTCTGTCTGATTGAATCTAAGCATCAGATTTATCAATGTGAAATCAAAAGGAGTGCATAATTGTATGTTATATGAATAAGGGTGACGCTATAGAAAATAAGGTGATAGCGGTGATCTGACTCATACTGGAGATTTTTTAACTTTATCATTTTCTTTAGGAAAAATGATAAAAGGAACCAGTGCATTAATATTAATGACTGCAAACTTACAATGATGTCACTTTGATTTACTTTCTAAGCTATTTCAATTATAATAATTCAGATGTACTTTTTAGTGACACTGGGGAAGTGGTAGCACAGTGGTTTGGTTCAATTACCAGCACCACTAAACTGCCACTGCTGGGCGCCTGCACAAGGCCCTTGACCCACAAATGCTCAGTTGGTTAAACATTTTATAAGAGTGTCTGGACAATGGTGTCTGACTAGTGCCATAAATGTAAAACGAACAGTCACTTTGTCTTTACAGTTAATAACCTGTCCGACTGGTCACATCTGGAAATATTGTCTACTAAAAATGAGATGAAAAGAGCTTTAATACATACTGTAGCTAAAATATGACTACATTTTTAATGTTCAGGTGCAGTAGGACACCTTAAAAACAGCTAACTGTAGCCTGATAGTACTAAAAGTGTACGTCCCATCCTTGCGTCTAAAGCCACGCCCCCCGAACGCCCACAGTCTGGACGACTAGAGACAACATGACTACAATACATCATGTGTCGTTCATCAATGAAAAAACTAAGCACAATTAGTAACAGTACTAAAATACCAAACATGAAAATGTTACCTGATTACACAATGCTGCTGTAGTTAAGCGTTACTATCAAAACACAGTAAAATCTAATCACACCATTTTCCAACCTGTCCATGCGCTGCTGAAATATCCTGTCTGTGTAAACAGGGTGCACAGTGGTATGCACATATACATGTTGATAGGCAGGTAGAAAAAGCCTGTCATAATGTTCGGACCAAACATTTTACTTGGTCCAAAGACATCCACAGAATATATGAACACATATATTTAGACCGCTTAACTTACTGATTGCTATCCGGATGTGGAGAGACTTTCACAACAGCAGAACAAAAAGTTTCTGAAGACAATCACCTTTAATAAAGTGTGTATTTTCAAATTAGTGAGGCAGGCAGTGATGTTGGATGGAGAACGCTGAGGTGCCTGATTTACATTTCACAAGGTGTTCAGTGTGGTCAAGGTCAAGGCTCTTCTTAGGCTCTTTACATTCTTTTGGAACACACTGATTAGACAATGCCTGGACTGTGCACAGTGCATGAGGAACATCATGCTGGAACATATCTGGGTTTTCGTTCCAGTGAAAGTTAACTGTAAAGTAACAGTAAGCAAAGGCATTCTCAAAACACAACTGTGTGCTTCCATCTTAGTGTAAGAGTTCTCTGAAGGTCACACATCATCATATACAAAGGAGAAAAACATCCTGAGGAATATTAGACTAGAGTAACTAGAAGGTATTTTTAATTACGACTCGCTACTTGATCAATTTCAGCAACCACTTTATTGTACTTGGAGTCAAGGCGGATCCAAAGTCTATTTGGAGGCAAGATGGAAATTCAATCTGTAAAGAAGTCCAACTACATTCTTATGACACCATGAACACATACATAAAGCTCTGATGAATATTGGGAAAAACAGCTCCAAATCTGCAGACTAATGTAACATAATTAAGTGCGTATAGTAGAAAGCATGATTTTTAATCAATGAACCCTGTTGAGTGCTGAATATATATAAAAAAAATATTAAAATGTTATTTAAATGAGAGTTTAATGAAAAGGAGACCGTTAGTAGAGAAGGTCTTTATTTATTGCATGCTACTTGCAGAAAAAAAAAAGTCCCATAATTGTTGCAAAAAACCCCCCAAAAAACGAAAACTTAAAGGCTTTAGTTAACATTCACGGATGTGTAACTGTTTTAGACTTGGACCTAAAACTGGTGTAACTTATAAGCAAGAAAAGTAAAAAAAAAAAAAAAAAAAAAAATAATAATAATATCAGCCAAATACACAATATTATTGTAAATGGTGACATACTGAGGAAACCACACAGGCCCTATGCTCTCAATTTTTTTTTTTTTTAAGTATACTTCACAACTCTATGACCATAACTGATCGTTCCTAGTCCTTTTTCACTGCTAAGCCTGTTTAGACTTTAATAATTAACAATAAATATATAACCCATTGAAACGTGAGAAGCATGAAATCGAAAGTTCCAACCAGTTACACAGCCAAAGTACATATCAACACTGACAAAAAAAACAGAAAAATATTTCTTTTAGTAGACATTTCTGAGATAGGTGTGCTAATATGAATGTTTATTCCAGGTGGGGATGGCGATAGGACCTTGCGGGGATCTCTCCACCGTGATGAGCTCATTCGGGTTGTTGAAAGCCCTATAGTGAACCAGCAAGTCCTGAATTGCTCTCTCCTCAATCTAAAACAACAAACCCATGGAAACAAATAGATGAGGAGGATAAACATCATACAGATTCTTGCTTATTCGGTTTTAACTAAACTAGGACCTTCTGATTCCCTATATAGTAGGAATGAGCACATAAACTGTAACTTCACTGTTACGCTGATGACACACAGTTATACGTCTCATCAAGGCCTGATGCAAAAGGCCAGTTTAATAAAGTTGAGCAATGTGTGAAGGAAATAAGGGATTGGATGTTATGCAATTTCTCTTGCTTAACGCCAACAAGACAGAGGTTCTGGTTCTAGGACCACAGGTAGCTAAAAGTAAGCTTCCTGATCACACCTTAACCCTAGACAGTCTCTCTGTTTCACCAAGTGCAATAGTAAAAGATTTGGGTGTGATTTTAGACTCCAATCTCTCATTTGAAGCCCATGTCGACAATATCACCAGGATAGCATTCTTTCATC
This sequence comes from Bagarius yarrelli, assembly GCA_005784505.1. Taxonomy (NCBI): domain Eukaryota; kingdom Metazoa; phylum Chordata; class Actinopteri; order Siluriformes; family Sisoridae; genus Bagarius; species Bagarius yarrelli. The sequence goes on along the minus strand of VCAZ01000161.1, from coordinate 211,346 downwards.
TCAGAAATATCGCTAAAATAAGAAATATCTTGTCGCTTACTGATGCTGAAAAATTAGTTCATGCGTTTAATCACATCCAGGCTGGATTACTGTAACACTTTACTGTCTGGATGTTCAACTACTAGGTGCATTAATAAACTTCAGTTTGTCCAGAACGCAGCAGCGAGAGTCCTCACTAAAACTAAAAGATACGAGCACATCACGCGGGTCTTATCCCACACTGCATTGGCTCCCAGTGAGACACCGCATCGATTTTAAAATACTACTGTTAACTTATAAAGCTCTAAATGGTCTCGCACCACAGTACTTAAGCGAACTTTTAGTGTCTTACGTTCCATCACGCCTACTTCGATCAAAGGATGCAGGCTGCCTGTCAGCATGACCTAGTTAGTCTTGTCCATCCTTGCACTCTACATTATTCACTTAATCAATCCAAACCGTGTGATTACATTGTCACTTAACTGTTTTCCTTCTTTTTGCCTTCCTTTCCCTCTCCCTCTCTCTCACTTTTGAGTTACATACGCCACAACGGAGCTGCCGGTGATCCAGACCCCACCTCCAACCCGGTCCTGTGGGACCCTTCCCTGTGACCTGCCCAGCGGATGATGCATTACCAGGGTGACCTAGGACGACCCACTTCGCCATAAAGACGTTCCAGCTGCTCTTTAAGGACTAATGATTTAAGTTGTTCACACACACACACACACACACACACAATGTAACCACATAATCCCTGCTACCTGTTTTTCACCCAAATGAGGATGGGTTCTCTGTTGATTCTGGTTCCTCTCAAGGTTTCTTCCCATCTCATCTCAGGAAGTTTTTCCTTGCCACCGTCGCCCTCGGCTTGCTCATCAGGGACAAACTGATGTCTGTTTCATTCTGTCTAATAATTTCTTCAATTGTGTAAAGCTGCTTTGTGACAATCACCATTGTAAAAAGCGCCAAACAAATAAAACTGAATTGAATGGAATAAAAATAATGCGGGTAATTAGGGATTTTTTTTAGGCTCAGTCATCCTGCCAAATACAGGCCCACTACTGGATCACTGATGACCAGATATTAGCTATGTGCTAGCGCAGCAGTGACTGACTGGGTTGTAGAACAAGTTTACCAAGCATAGCAATGATGCTGGGATTTTAAACACCTTCATCTCGCTGCTGGTTAAAAAGCCAATGTACCTGCTGTTATGTTATGTAGTAATAGTTTATAAATAACTCTACACCTGCACTACCATATCAGTGTCACGGCTATGTTGCCAAGTTACACAAAATATGCCTATCTTTTTTTGAATAATGTGCATTTGTACCATTCAATCCTATTTATACCTGTATCAGTGCCAGAGGTTTATCTCGACTGCGGATAAGTGCAGCTTCCTGTTGCTTCTCCTCTTCAACAATTGATGCAAAAGTGACTGCAGCAGCAACTGGTGGGCTGCCCACTTGTCCAAGAACCCATGGCCTAACCAGAAAGAAAATGGCAGAATTAAATTTAAATGAAAACACAGACAAAAAACCCGTTAAGATAAGTCTTTTTATGTGCATACAAATTAAATAAGCATTAAAGTAGAAAAAGAAGATACCAAAATTAGAGAAGATACCAAAATTAGAGAGAATTAAAGCCCTTAAATTTTCAGCTACAGGTTAAAAAGTGCAGTATGATTATAACTAGCTCCTCTAACTAGTTCCTAAATGCTGTTCTTTGCCAGTCCAAGATTAAAGTGTACTTAAATAACTTTCTGAGCAGAGTTAAAGATCAATCTCTTAAAAGTCTGATTTTACCAAAAACCACAGCAAAAATAAACAGATGTGCTATAATTAGGAATTCGCTACAGCACAGGGGTAAAAGTACAGGTTGCAGCTCATCTCTAATAAATTACACAGATTCTTCCTACAAATGCCTGTCATACATTTCAATAGAAGCCAAAAACCTGCTTATAACGTGCAGCTCAATTTATATGGAAATGTAAGAGTGCCACCTGCAGGAAACCAAGTGACTAGATCTTAACTCAGAGTACCGTGATCACTGTAAGCTATTTGTCTGCCACATTCTGTTAGTATAGATTTAAATAAGGTGCTGTCATTCTCACCCTGCCGGTTTGCCAGCATTGCTAGATTCGACACATTTAAAGGTCACTTTTTTAGCACATGTGGCTGTGCCAACAGAACTCGATGGACTCTCAGCAGCTGCTGCAGCAGTTGTTGATGATTTATTACGCTGTTCCTCCTCCGTTAACAAATCCCGAAAAGACAATGATGAAGGGGAGGCCTGCACTGCTGCTGCCCTGAGTATGCAAAGATATAATGTCAGAGCTGGTTTTAAAAAATAATACTGCAAAAAAGAGATAATAAAGCACAAAGTAGACAAATACAAACCAGCCCTTTGCAGGCTTAACTGAAACAACTCCTGGGGGAGATTTGGCAGACACTCCGTCAACACTGGCCTCTCTGGTAGCCATGGCGATCATCTTCCTCTGCTTCTGAGACAGTTTAGTGGGGATAATTAAAGGTTTACTGTTGTTTCCAGACCTATAAATCACACAAGAGGATGAAGGAGAAAACGAAGGAGGAGAACATTTCAACCCATTGAACTCAAAATAAGTCTTATTATGCTTGGCACTTGGTTGGTATGGTTTTAGGGTGAAGAGTACAGAATTAGAAATTCTTACGAGCCAGGGCTTTTTTGAGTGACTCCAAGGTTTAGAGAGTTGGCCTCCATCTCCATAATGGCCCTGAGATCCAAAACAGGTGCCAGAGGTGGACTAAACAAGTCAGAATTACAGTTAGTTATGATTTAACGACGTGAGCGCTACCTCTTTTTTTTTTTATAATCTTGGATAAAAATTTCAAATTTGTTAAAATTGTTGAATTGAAGTCAGCAAATACATAAAGAACTGATTTTAATTGCTTAATATATATTTATATATCTATATATATTTCGATTTAACAAGTGTAGACATGATTCCCGCCATCAAGCACAGGATTGATTTGTTAATGTTTGTTTATTGTACATTCATCCCTCTCAGCTTGCTATTTCTTACCAATCTAAGTGTTTATAATAAGTATAAAGTCTAAAAATGTCATGTATTGTGTATTGTATTATGATGTAAATTATGGCTGGGCCTATAAACGATATCAAATTCAATCGCGAGAAACTTTTTCTATAACAATGATGATGTGATATAGCTTAATATTGATTAAAACGTTCCACCTTCCCCCCTGTGGGACACTGATTAAAGCTGTGTCATAAAGCTAAGCATGTTACATATTTTTTGGAAAGCTGAAATTCTTGTGATTGAATGATGTAAACCATTTAAGATACAATAAACACAGGATACAATCAGTGTCTTTGTCAAACTGCCAACAGCCAAACAAATTTACATATAAGGCCAGTGATCCATAAAATTCCAACAAAAATCATGTGGATCCCAACAATCAATTTAGTGAAATATGAAATTATAGTGACAAAAAGAGTAAAGTTTTTAAAAGTGAAAGAAATGTCTCATTGTTGATATAAGATTTGATAAGAATGATTAGAACGATTAGTACCTTGCCTTGACCCTGGGGATGGGTTCAGGTGTCGAGCACTTAACAGGCAAAGATTCTTTCCTACAGGTTGGAGTGCTGGGAGGAGTCTTCCAACTGACATACCCCGACTTTTCCTCCTAAAAATGCACATCATATTAAACAATAAATAATATAGCAATTTTTCATTATAAAAATTGTCACATTTTTAATAGTCAAAAATATGCAATTGTAGCAGTACTTGTACAAAAGGTCGGTCCTGAAAGACAGGTGACTGAAGGTCTCGTGGGCTGCCCACTCCAATATAACTGCCCTCGGAATCAGACGTGATCAGCTCATGCAGAGATTCCACTGAGCAAGCTTTTCTGGAGTCTACCAAACCTGAAAAGGATTAAAATGTACTCCATCTCGGTAATTGTAGATACTGCATGTATATAATCAGAATGAGCTATAATTACTATACACAGGCTCACCTGCAGAGGGGGGGCTCTGACTGACGTCAGTGGGTGAACTCTGGATTATATCAGATAGGTTGTATCCTCCCGAGCTATCCAGGCGGCGACGTGGTTTCTTTTTGGACTTTACCTTGGTTTTCTTTAACAGACTGTCACTGAACATAAATCAAAGCAATGTCACTAAACTGCATTATATGTCTGTGTCTGTTCTCACAACACAGTGCGCTGTGATGGACATACTTGCAAGACTGTTCCTGCTTAAAGCTGGTTTTACAGCTGCTGGCTGAATCCATTCTCATGTCATCATAGGCACTCAGATCAGGGGCACTCAGATATGGTGTAATATGTCGTCTCTGCATGGCTGGAATCTGAAGAAATCACACCATGGTGAGTCTTAGATCAGTCTTTACAGATGTCCTTGTTGATATAAACTCACCGTTTTTCTATATGCCTTAGAAAGCTCCAATAAAACGTCATCACTCAGGATTTCCAGAGCCCTGGGACAAATAAAAGTAGAAAATATTATTATTTTCACTGTACAAAGAAGAAAGGCTGAAAAAAATAAGCACTGGGTACGCCAAGTCCTGGCTCAGTCAAGTATAAATCAACAAATCATTTTTACAACTACCAGGTTAGAAAAACACATCTGAATCCCACTACAGGGCTAAAATGTCCACCTCCTTCCTGTGGTGTAATGGAAAAAAGAAAAATCATATTCTGAGTTATTTTGACCACCTTAAAATTCACAGGCTGATTAACTACTCACTTGGACTCCAGCAGGGCTGTCATGTTGAGAACAATAAACTGCAGGCAGGAAAGTTTAAGCTGCATAGCATTGTACATCACTGCAAACTCCAGTAGCTCTGCAGAATTCTTCAGAGTCACTACACAGAGACGCACAACACATATCTCAGTTTCCGATATCTGTGCATATTTACAGTTCAACATTTCATTGTCATTTACGGGATCTTATGTGAAGGACAGCAGTTGCTCCTGCTGTTGAATTAATATTATCTGTTGGCAAACAGGTTCACAAATAATTTTTTGACTAGTTCATTTATCACTAGTAAAAAATAAAATATTCAGCTTTACCATTAGGGACCAGTGGCTGGTTATGTTTAAAATAATTGAGTTTTAAGTATTACTAAATATTATCTAAAAACTTAAACTCTATGAACATTAAAACACTTCAACCTTTTTTTTTGTTCATATATAATATTTATATTCATTTTTCTTCAAGAGTTTGAATAGCACATGGTGTGTATATCTATCTATCTATCTATATATCTATCTCCATGTATCTATATCTCTATAAATCTCTTTCTCTCTCTCTATTTTATTATATTAGACTCTACCAAGTAACCTAGATCAGAAGTGTCAAATAATTGACCAATTAATATATCCTGGTTTATGGTTTGAATCCTGATCACCAAATACACTGCATTTTGAACCCAAGTTTTACGTTATTGTTTTTTTTCCACAGACTGTAATTTGTTTAATAAAGGTTGGATGGAAAGTTACTGTCTTATTCCAATAAAAACTGTTTTATCAGTTTAATGCTGACAATGTGTGTCAAAGCAAGAGTTGAGAAGAAACTGCAAAACACAACCTTTACATTTTCAAAGGCAAGGGGGATGAGCTTATTTAATGAAGTCTGTTCTGGCGGTCTTAATAATATAATAAATCACAGATGTGTTATTGTTCTAAATTGCTGGGTTTTTTAGTTCTTATTTGACATTGGACAGATGTAATTTCACAAAGCTCTTTGCACCATGCTTTTCAGTCAATAGAGTTTTTATTAGAGTTTTAACTAGTTTTATTTTGGTGAGCCAATCTATTAAATTACCTTACATCTGAAACCATGATCTGCACTCCCAAAAGAGTCTTATGTTTCCATTTTATTTTTACATTCCTCACAATTTGGAACAAGTCAAAACCTTAAGGCTCAAATACCTTCTCCACCCACATTTAAAAAAAATAAAATAAAAAAATCAGCACTCATTTGACATCATCTAATGCTCAACAACTTAAAATTTCCATTTTAATATTTAGGAAGTTTTTTTTTCTGATTCTTGCATATGGTTCATTAGATCATTTTTGTTAACTGCCTGTTTAAAAGAGCAGTTATATGAAATCCGATGTTATTTATGTTTGCCTAAAGGGGTATATGGATATTGTGGTGGATGTGATGTTTTTTGCAGTATAGGTTATAAAAGTTGTTAAATTGAGTTAGAAATTTTAAGTAAATGAGCATTGGTGAACAAACGACAAAATGAGTGATTCAAAAAAAGTGGGTGAAAAAATTTGTATTACATTTACAGCATTTGGCAGACTCCCTTATCCAGAGCGACTAACAATTATCTCTTTAATACAACTGAGCAATTAAAGGTTAGGGTTGAGGGCCTTGCTCAGGGGCCCACAATGTTGTCTTGGTTGTGGTAGGAATTGAACCCCGGTCTTTCTGGTATCAGTCCAGTCCAACACCTTAACCACTAAGCCACCACTTCCCATTATTTAACCATTAGTTACAACACTGGTACTCAAACTGAGGGTCGCATAGATATAATAAGAAGTCACAGAAAGGCTATTTTTACTAATTAATTACTAATTTGCAAAGTAAAAAAACTTCCGAAACATAAGCCAGAAATATGTTGAATGTGCTGTGCCATATTGCGGGGCACATTTTATAATTTGCAGCAGGAGGGCCCAGTAAAAAAGTTTGGAAACCACTAAGTTAAAAAAACAAGTTTAATTTGTGCCATTTCAGCTGAGTAAGAAAATAATCACAGTGACCTTAACACACTTGCCAATTCCGCCAGATAATTTCCTACCTTAATGATGGCTTTTAAATGTTCAGGTTTTCACATTTTGTTTAGGATGCATAGAAATTCTGACAATTCATGCACAGAAAAAAAAGGTTTAAAAGGTAAAAAGGCTCACGGTTTTCAGTGATGGCCACCTCACATATCTCTTTCAACCGAGAGATGAGCAGTTGATCAGCCACCACCAGGACACTGCACGCAAACTCCACACTCAAAGACTCTGCATCCCACACACACCTTAAGAGTTATATATGTGATCCTTACAATGATTGAAATGTCCTTAAAATTATTACAGCCTACTACCTCTTATAGTGGGGGATTCATCGGTGTAGATATACTCCAGAATGACCTGCAAGACCTTGGAACTGGTTGGCATCTCCAGTGCAGTACAGCTGGTAGACTGAAGAGGGCAGAAAAGATTCATATGACGATGCTAAAAAGCTGCTACAACCAAAAACTAACAGATGTCAAGGACAAATAGAATTCGTAAATGCTTTTTTTTCCTGTGTTAAGTGTTACATACCTCAATCCAAGGATTCCCCAACATACTGTTAAAATACTCTGCAAGGCAACAGAAAAAGAAATCTTTCAATTTATTAAATAATACAAAGTCATATATTTTAAGGCTATATGAATAATATGACACAGGAGTTATTTGTATGACTTAATATCAGAGTTGCAAACAATACGTTTTGCAGTTTAAATAGAGAAAATGAAAAGGTCTGTGATAAACCAGACTATCATTTGTAAAATAGAACAAAGAGACAATTCGGTAGGTCAGGTACAAAAAAAAAAAAGAAAAAAAAAAAAAAAAGAACAGCATTTGATCCAAATGTGCCTGTCAGGCATTTTAAACAATATGCCTGCCAATAGCAGAAAGACCAAGATAAATTCAAAAGTGCAAAAGAGAAGCTTATTGGCCCAGATCCTTGCAAATACATCATATGTGAATAGAAAGCCGTTCACCCGCAGCAGGGCAATGACGCAATTAAAAATGACCGCTGAAGTTGTTTTAAAAAAGTGAAACATTTTATCTATTTAAATCGGACTAACACATGTTTGACTTTTTAAGGTACTCGCAATGCTATTGAGAAAGATCTCACTGTCGGGAAGTAACAAATAAAAAGCATGTTACCATTAAAAACATACCCATAACATAAAAACTTCTGTACACCGTAGTACAAATTTGCATTATACTTTCGACATTTGTGTTATAATACTAAAAGGATGCTTTTCATTTGTCTATGTAGCTCATAGAGAAGTCAGTAAGAAAAATAAATCAGCAAAGCTCACCCAGTCGAGCACACAGAATGCATTTGTGACAGGGAAACTCCTTCCCGTCCTCAGACCTCAAGGTGACATCACAGAGGTAGGGGCTGAAAAATCAGAACATTGTTCATAAATAGTTACATAAACATTCATCCTAACAACAAGTAATGGTGGATGGCAGACTTTTTTTTTTTTTTTCTTTTTTTTTTAAAAAGACTGTCACTTACCATTTCTTCAGGTAGAACCTTGGTCTGTTGCCGGGCTTCTTTTGTACCACACTGATCTGCCCATTTACATACTTCACTCCATCGAGCCTAATAAAATGTATACAAAAATATTAAATACAGTGAATGCAAATCTAATTTAAAAAACAATCTGCAAAGCAACATGAAATACATCTGGACAATTAAAATATGGATAATTCAGAGACTACAGTGAGTCTTGTCTTTAGTTAGTGCCTTTAGGTTCAAAATATTTAAGTTCACTGTCAGGAGTGCTAATATAAATACTAAGTGGACAAGGACCAAATGTAATTTTTTTTCTTTTTGGTCCAAACCAAACAAACCACACGAACAAGACCCATAAAAAAGGTCTAAAATAAATTACTGCACTATTGCCAAAATATGATTGACCTGATTCTTACAGTAAATTTAGAAATCCCACCTTGCAGAAAGACTACTCAAGCCCAGTTTCTTGGCAACTCCATGCAGCATCTTTACAGGATTGTGGCTTGGTTCATTAGCACTACCGCCCTTATCTTTCTTTCCAGATTTGGCAGTTTTGCTCTTGGGCTTTTCTCCCTGGCTAAGCCCAGAAGGAAGGGATCGGTAGATCTCCAGCGCAGAGCGTCCACTGACGTCCAGATCCTGCAAGCTGCAGATTAGCTGCTGTTGCTGCTTATGCTCAGGTCCACGGATGAGGTGTGGAATTTTTGGCCTAGCTCCATGCACCAGCATCTCACAAGAGTCTGTATAGATAAACTGCAGCGCCTGCTCTAGCATATCAGAAGAGATATTTTCCAGCACTAGGAGGTCACAGCCCACAGCATCCACACTTCTTTTCACTTCCCCGTCCACTTCATCTACATGGCCAGCCTCGGTCAGGAGATGCTTACGGAAAAATTCTGAACGCATCGACAAGATGTACTTGTGAGTTGGAAAGACCCGTTCACCAGCCTGCAGGGTGACATCATGAATGCTGTCTGTCTCATCGGCTTCTGCCAGGAGCTGCTGGAGGTGTTGGGTGAACAAAGACCCTGAAACAGTGGGCACTTCATAGATGCTACAGAAAGAGGGGGAAATGACTTCAAAACCACACATAAGATGTAATGTTTGCTAAAAAAAGGTAAAACTTTTTGCTTTGTATAACTCCTGCTGCAATTTGCATTTATTTATGTTAATAAGTATAATAAATAAAGTTTGCATACATGTAGGTGATGCTGGATTATTTCTTAAAAAAATTGTACAGCCAAAGCAAACTAAAAAGTGTCATATTTTATAAACATACTTTAATTTATAGCTCCTGACATTCTGATCATCTCTGTTCTGAAGGACAAAGGTTTGTTGGCTTAGTGATTTTGATTAGATTAGGACTAATAAAAAGTATACCTTAACAAAGTATACCTATACATTGCTGTTAGCCATCAAAGATTCCCCACCAACATCTTAAAGTCTGATGCGTGTTATTTAATTTGACAGCTTGGGGGAAGTGATAGCACAGCGGTTAAGGTGTTGAAATTAATTAGATGATCAGGGTTCGATTCCCAGCACCACCAAGTTTACCCACTGTTAGGCCCCTAAGCAAGGCCCTTAAACCCCCAATTGCTCAGTTATATAAAAAAAGATTAAATGCAAGTCGCTCTGAATAAGGCTTCTGCCAAATTTTAAGAAATTAACTAACGATGTAAACCAGGTAAAGTGTACCAGGAACAAATTACTAAATTAGCAAAATAGCCAAAAGCATAATAAGGAATGCTCTCCAAGCCTTTCAAGGGCTGTTTTTTCACTGTGAAAATTTTCTTAGAGGAATATTTATGTAATGTAAAACAACTACGAATGCGAGTCTTTACCGCACCTGGTTTTAGGATCAGACTGAAGCACCCCAAAGTTACGGCCTTTAGAGTCCATGGTAATGCTGACAGCTCGATGGATGTACGGTAGCCTTTCCAGTCGAATGCGCTCATACACACTCTCAGACTGACTGCACATCTCTGCCAAAAAAAATAATTCAGCATTTGAACTGACATGAAGATTTTACAAACTAATCTGTCAGAAATGTAACTCCACAAGATTTACCTTTTTTATCCATACCCTTCTTGTATTCACCAAGCCATTGACCACTAAAGCCCTCCCCATCCTGTGAGATGAACATCATCTTGCTTCTGCCAATAGCGATATCGGACATGAAGACCTGTCGCCCGTAGGCCCATCTACACTGTCTCAACGAAGTGCCCACTGAGCGCCAACAAAACACCTAGAAGGGAAAAACCACAGTAAATTAGAAACAGGAAAAAATTAAAAATTAAAAAGAGTTTACTTTTAATAGGATTCTGCATTTAGTGTTTACACAATTATATAAAAACTTTCGCACACCCTGCCAATCTCATCCAGGGCCAAGATGGAAATTTTCTCTCCCCCATTTTCATTTAGGAGGTGCGGATCCACACGATGGTCCAAAGTGCCTCCGGTTACAAGTACCTTCCTGATGTTCAGCTGCCTGAAAGACAACAAATTTTAGTAGCTACAATCAATATCATTTTATTGTAAAGAACTGTTTTAATTACTGCCTGATTACAACTGGCCAGATTTACTACATCAGCATGTAAAAATATATATTTTTCATAACACAATGATGTATTACTGAGAAAAGCATCTGTCACGGTTAAGGTATTAAGCCTCAGACGAAGGTCTTAAAATATGGCAAAATTACTTACTTGGAGGCCAACTTCTTGCACTGATAATCAGCAAGCAAATAGATATCCCCTTTCTCGGTCAAACACACAGTAGCCCCATTACTCGCTGCAGCCATGGCTATGGTGACATCCTTGTGGTGTAAAGCAGACACCTGCCGGGGCACAGTCACACACCTCTCCCCGTTTGGATCGAGCAGGTAGCCTATGTGTTTACATTAAAATTTACTACAGAATGCATCGCATGGAGAAACAAAAATGGTACATAATAATAACAACTGTTTTACATTAAAATTAAAAAAAAGTTACAAAAGGTTCAACTATTTGGGTCTTACAATATAAAATACACAATTACAGTCAGTCAGTTTTTTTGTTTTTTTTGTTTCCTACCCAGCTGTCCTCCGTTTAGTCCCACAGTGTAGACTGCATCTTTTGTCCAAAAAACAGTGTGAAACCTTCCAGCAGCAACACCAACCACATTCTTTCCTTTTAGAGACTTACAAGTCACCTGCATCCAAAAATCCAGCACTCAGACATGGACATTTATCACCCATATTCTGACAAGGCTTTCTCACTGAAGCAGGTATGAAATAGGCAGTTTGCTCACCTGTTTGGGCACTTGACTGGCAACAGGAGGCGTCAGACCCAACTGGTGGTATGTGTTGAGACCAAAAGTGTAAACATGACCCTCCTCAGTCAGAACCACTGTGTGATCTCTGGCTGCAGCAACCTGTGAGCAGTGATGGGAGGCCAGCCCCTCCACTATATGGGGAACCTAAAACAAGAAAAAAAGGGTTAAAATAAATAAAATAAATGAGGATAATAATGTAGTACACAATAAGGCTAACAAAGCCCACCAAATATGTCTGTTCATCCCCGTGTCCAAGACGACCTCCCTGTCCATGACCACATGTGTAAACTTGACCCTTCTGAGATAAAAAGACAGAGTGGAACTTGCACACGACCACCTGGGAAACACAAAAACATAAGTTATGGGTTACACCGGGGCTAGAGGCGCAATCAGGTAAAAGGCAACTTAGTTTCCATTTGTTTTAAACCAATAGATAGCATAAAAACTAAAAATAAAGCGCTTATTCAGCAGGTCAGGGACAGAAAGGCAATTTTGAGGCAAGTTGATCTACAAATTAATGCTTTTAAAATATTGTAGATTTTTTAAACCAATTAGAATCACTGAAATTAGAATTTTGAGTAACATCTTGTGTGTGGGGCTTTTTCGTAGCATTTAACCACATTTTTTTTATTAAATATAAAATAAATAAAAAAGTATGCTATTTGGGGTCAAAAGCTCACTTATTATTGAGACTAAAGACACACCCTGAGGGTTTAGAAAATACATAATTGAGGTTAAACTAAATCCGCCGACACACTTTTGTATTTGTTAATGACAAGCTTCTGCGTTTAATTCTCGGCTCAGGGACTTTTTCCTGATCACCCTATTTTTCTCTCACTTTGATTCCTGTCTTCCTACTGTCTTATAAATTAAACCAGAATGTCCAAAAACATAGTTAAAAAAATACAATTTTCTAAGTTAAGAGAAACAGTATTTAAAAAAAGGGTAAAGGCTCCACAAGTTGATGCTTTTTTATTTAAAACAAAATGCTTTAATGATTTATTATGCCACAAAATGTGTTGCTTTATCAATGTTCAATAAATAATCATATATTTATACATTATTGAAATAATAAAAAGTAAATTTTCATTAACAATTATGTAAAAACTACACCTTGAACAACAAACAGTTAAACATTGCACTATTACAGTACTGGAACATTAACACTCAGGAAGAGGCCATAAGTGGCAACTAAACAGATAGATTTCAGCGTTACATGTTCCAGCTGTGGTCTATTCAATATGTATGCATGTTTCATGCCCATTTATTTCCATCCTCTATCTGCTGTGGTTCAGAGTGTAGTGGAGGAACAGAACCAAAGCCAAACTCATCATTAATGCACGATGTTCTTCAAAGCCAAACAAGAAATTAGATGTTGCGTAAAGAATCCTGTGCATGGGGCAAAAGTGCTCCTAACACACATACAGACTCTTGTCACACATGCCAGGCTTATTGAATTTAGGCATGTTAATCATGAATTAATATTTAACTCCACGCACCTGGAGAACAGTAAGGTTGTTTACGTGTATACGGCGCACCTGAGGGCTGTTGAAAGTTAAGGGAATGCGATCCTCTATAGACTAAACATTATTTATAACAGATGCCCTTTTGCCAGCAGTTTTCCGAAATTGAAATGCCAACAGACGTTATTGAAAATGAACTACATGCAGAAACTTGCAAAGTCCTTTCATGCAAGAAATTAACCAACAACAAGTTTACAGTGTGAAAACACATGCTCTTATTAAAGCTGCATCTGGTCAAATCTAATCATAAAACACCCTACAGTATATCATAAATTCCACCCACGGCTTCCTTATTCATTAGCCACTAATGATATTCACTAATATTAGACACTATATAGACATATACAGACACTAATATTCGCAAGAGTCACTGTCATAGAATTGCTGGTTGATACAACACCCTACAATTATTACGACAATTATTAACCAAGTCCAGATGAAACAAGTAGGTTGTCTGGGTAATATAAAAAAGCAAATGTGGATCATGTTTGCAAAATAGCACCCACCTTAAATCTAGGTTATGTGATCAATTTTGCAGCAAACATTGTAGGATATGACCAATTGTACAAATGCTTACATACATACATACATACATACATGCATGCATGCAATTCTGGTTTTAAATACAGGTAATGAAAACCACACCAATTTTCCCGTGTATAAACATCATAAATGTCTGAGGTTTAAACAACTAGTGCTAACCAGAGCATAAACGGTTTCATTTTTTAAATTAAAAATAAACTAAAACATTTATTCGATCTAATGTTAATACAATACCAATGTCAGGGCTCTAAATGGTAATATATTACTTGCTTCAGCTGAAATATTTTGAGGCCTACGGCACGCAAATACTTTGCAGGATATCAGAAAAACTTAATTTGGAATTTATTTCAACCAAAAAGTATATAAAATGTAAAAATTATGGACATCTGGCTCCAGCTGAAATGTTTAGTGGACAATAGATTGTGCACTAAAAACATGGTTCTTCTTTAATATAATAATAAATTCAGCAACTATAAAACAGTATTGTATGTACGCATGGATGTATAGGGGGTGCAAATGAGCTGTCCTTACAATTTATTTATCTACAATTCATTTTTCTATCATTTCAACTGCGAAAAGATACAGCAAGGCAAAAGTTTGTGTTATCTTCTGTGGTTTAAAAAAAATGTATAAACATGTTAGGTGTTTATTTTGGCTAAAGAGGGGATGTCAAAAGGGAGAACGCTTGAAAGCCATTGTTTAAAAAAAAACAGGTCAAAGCTTCATATATATATATATAAAAAAAAAAAATACCTGTTTAACATAAACCCTGGTTCTGGCAAAGAGATCCACTATCTCAGGATTGTGTCTACTCTCCTGGTTTCCATGACCCAAACTAAAGTTGGTATTGTTACCCCAGGTGTACACCTCGGTGGGATCTGGGGAATAAAGAGATGAGATTTGAATGAGATTCCAATAAGGTAAATAGCGACAGTTTCTTGTTTATGATTTCATTTGAATTACCACTGTTCTGAAATGAAACGTGAGCTGGACGGTCCTTCATAGTTAGATCCAGAACTGTAAGTCCCTCTTTATCTGGAATCGAGAGTGAACCGCCACGCTGCAAGACAAATTTACAATAAACCAAAGAAGCAATAAGCTGAATTTTAGCCTGAGATTTAACCACAACATGTTGTTTATTAAACTACATCAAAAAGGAGGCTGTCTGTATTCTACTATTGCTCTATACCTTCCTACCAGAGGATATCTTTGGTCTGAAACCTGTTGAACCTGATTATTGATGAATTCATTGAATGGAACATAACCATAAAAACATATGTTTCTATAGTTACAGCTGATTCACAGACATTTGTTAGGAAGACCCAAATACCCAAAAATCTAATAATTAATGATGATGGAGGTCTCCAGTGTTGGAGCTTTATTTAAAATCACCACTAAAAATGGAACAACATTTATATCACCATCAAGATGGAAGAACTGTTTTTGTACAGACAGTCGAAAACAATAATATATAACATTATATATGTTAATTAACAAACAAACATATAAAAGAATCGCTCGTAAGCATGTAATATTAATGACCTTTTCTGTAATTATCAACAACAAAAATATTTGTAGTTCATTCCTACCCTATTCCCTTGTAAGCTCACCTTGACAAGGGCCATGATACAGTGAACTTGGCCATAGAAAGCACTGCGGTGCAGAGCCGTCCAGCCTGACTCTTTGTCCTTCAGCAGCAAGTCAGCCCTCTTGCTGTCTAAAAGCCATTCGAGCAAGGCCCGCTTTCCCATTGAAGCAGCGAGATGGAGTGCTGTGCGGCCAAACTCATCCTTCAGAGTGGCAGCATTATGGCAGTAAGCTGACAGGAAGGTCTTGAGCTGTCCTTCTGAGCCACCAGTGAGAGCAGCCACAATCATCTCCGCATGACGTGGAGAATGGCATTTTGGTGTGCATTCTGGAGCTACAAGACTCATCTTACTGCCTTTCCCACAAAACCTTACAGCACACGTTCTCCTTCCAAATAAAAATTAGCCCTTTTCTACCACAATGCCAATAAGCCCCAAAACACATCAATCGGTTATGCCTGAATGTCCTGAATGAAACTGTACTGAAAAACTGATTACAAAACTAAACTTAACACACATTTGCAGGCAAAAAAAAAACAACAACAACAAAAAAAAAAAAAAAAAGGTCTCTAGGTCAAAACTTTGGGGTGCTAGAATTGTGCGAGTGTTGGGTTTCCACAGCACCCTAGCAACCCCAGGGTGAATGTCAACCTAGCCTCAGTCCACCATATCAACAACGTGGCCCACACAACACCGTGGTGGAAGAAGCATCAATGGCCTCTTTAGCTGATAAATAAATTAGCTATTTCATTTCTGTACAAATTTTTACAAACATATATTATTTATTTTGCAAAAATACTTTCCGTGTAATAGTGCTATAGTTTAGCTTAGTGTGCAAAAGGCAACAAACTCTGAAACCACCCGAAGTGTCCTTCAAAACGTCCATTAAACAGTTCATCCAGTTTAAGGGGAATGACCCCTTCCCCCCAAAACGCTTCTCCTTTTTAATCCTCCATAATTGTAAATGGTACCTGTGCAGAATAAAGAGAGACATTTATATGGCAATTTAACACTTAAAACATCTAAATATATAGTAAACCTATCATTAAACAACCAATTAAATATTATAGGCTCTTCAGAGCTACATGGCCAAATGTTGGTGGACATATAACCAGCAGACCCACAAACTGTGTCTTCTCCATACTTTTGCCACAATGTTGGAAGCACACAGTTGTCCAGCGTGGCTCTATGAGATGTAGCAGATGGAGACCTGGGTGTCTTCACTGCATGCTTATTTTTCAAATAAATTGCTTTTCTGTAAAAGCCTATTCACCGTTTTTACTCATTATTAATCACAAAATGATTAACATGATTAGACTATGTGATTTAGGTGATTTGACTGAATTAATTTTAAACAGGTGGTTCAGAATATTAAATATTACTTTTGGATCTCTGCGATTTTACTCCTGATCTAATTCATTATTCATCTTTTTTTTTTTCTTTTTTTTTTACAGACTGTCTGTTCAAACATCTGGAACTTTTTCTGCTTGGGGAAAAAAACAACACATTGCTCAATATCCTGCTATTACTTCAGGATTGTGACATTCCAAATGTACCTTTTGGAGCCTGAATTAAAAAAAGTACAGACGGAGTTAAAATGCAGAACAATGAAATACAGGTTTAGGTGACATTTAGAAAGATTTGTCACGAAAATCCTATTTCCAGGTGTTTTTACAGTGAATGATTAGGCTTTCAGCACAGGGTTAGTCTATGTACAATTCATGGTCATTTGGCGGACTAATGACTGCGTGTAAGTTGATAGGCAGGAACTCCCTCTACAAAAAACACTTAAAAAAGTCAGGGAATTCAGCTTGTATTGAAAACCAGGTGTGGGCAGTACATCCGATTGTCGGTGTGACACATAAATGTGCAATGTGGAGGCACCTCCTTTAAAGAATTCCTTCTTTCGTCTGCATTTTTTCACGTCATACAAAAAATAAGTGCGGGAAGAACTTTGTAGCCAAAATATTGTATTTTTCATTTACATTTTGGCAGGCGCCCTTATCCAGAGCGACTTACATTTATCTAGTTTTATATAACTAAACAATCAAGGGTAAAGGGGCCCAGCAGTGGTAACTGGGAATAGTGGGAATCGAACCCACAATCTTCCGGTTAGCATTCTAACGACTTAAATACTGAGCTACCACTTTGTAAGATACGTTTATAAACAGTCGATTTATTTGTCTTTTTTTTTTTTTGGACTAGGTTATCAAACAACATCAAATTTAGTTAGCAACACCAAATAGCAGTTTTACATCTGAATCTAAAGAAGAAAATAATCATTATTACACTTTATCCATTTTCAACTACTAATAACAGTGCAAGCAGCTAGATTCCATAAGAACTAAACAAATCGTAAAGAAATAGTTCCTGAACGGAGAATAATGTTTTGACCTTAAATCACTTAATATCTTCCATGTGAACTGGAAACAAATTAAAACACTGACTAAAAAAATAAGTTATTTCCTGACAAGTTTTGCAGTATCTCTTTCTCTCTCTATTTAAACCAGTTCTTTTGGAACAAAATAACTAATGAAAACACACATTTCAATACCAAAGAAAATGCCAGCAAACTTACTTTTACTTGTGTTATTTTTAGCTGTACGTTTTTACCAAACATAAACTGACGTGTGGGTTCACTTAAATATTAGCAACACTAGCTAACTAGTTTCTTAACAAGCGGTTTTACGGATACAAAACTGACTATAAATGTGACATTTCATAGGTCAGAAATTTACTCCTTTTTTGGATAAATCTAGCTAAAAACGTTCAAGTTTAAATAAATAAAACTTATGCAGAGTCGTTAGCTACCGAGCTAAAACCAGTTTAGCATACACAGACACAGCAAACCCCGCAACGGATCAAGCTGACGGTTATTCCAGTTTCTCACCTGCCGCTAGATGAAATGAGAAGCAGTGTTAAAGCTTGACTCGCTAAAGAAAACCTGAGGTGACATCTTGAGAGAAATAATCCTGCTTTTGCAAATTTTCTGCAGTGCCACGGTCAGGGTGAGTTAGCCAGACAGGCACGACTTGGAAAAGCCAAGATCGCTGATTGGCTGCCGGATTTATGTATCGTGAATTTCTATTGGTAGGCTTCGTTGTGACAGGTTGTTATGTGGCTCCAGGCTGTTTAATAGCTGCTATCTTTAGTCTGGGAATAAGAATATATTACGTTGATAAGGTCAAATGAACATACCAATCAACGCTTTGCATGAGACTGATACGCGCAGGAAGTTGCTTTCTAGCCTCTGCTGCCAAAGTGTGTGCTTTACTGATAGCGCGCGCCGGTGCCCTCTGTACGTCATTATTGTAGGGCACCGCACACGTGAAGCGTTCCTGCTTTAATAAAGATGTCTAAATTGTGGTTTATTAGAGAAGTGCACTGGAAGAAGCAATGGCTTGGACTGATCACCTGGCAGACCGAGCATTTCTCCCTCTGGAGGGAAACATCTCATACTGCTTTTGTCTGATCGCCTGTACAACTCATATTATATAAATTCTCATATTATTTGCTGGGGTATTTGTATTGGTGTCAAAACAAAATCGTGGTAATTTTTCCAGACAGATCAGCCCATGAGACATTTAATCAGCAGCCCATTGGTTCTTTTTTTTATTAGACATTACGGTAAACCAATCACATCTTCAAACAACTCCCCTTTTGCGTTTTGTGTGAGTGTGCAGGGCTCCTGTGTATCTGCCAAAATAGTGCGAAAGAGATGAAGAAGAAACAGCAGAGAAAATGCGTGGAAAAAAAACTATAAGCAGGCCATTCAGACAGTCTCAGTCCAGCCCTGGTTGTTGTGCTTTTTAATATTAGCATTAAGACAGTAAACACGTGAACAGCACATGAGAGGTCAAGTTCAAGAAGCTTTATTGTCATTTCAACCAATATAGCAGACACGGTACACAGTGAAATGAAACAACGTTTCTCCAGGACCCCATGATGCTACGCAAAACAACACAGCATTACACAAAACAAGAACAACAAAGAGCATTTGTTAGAACAACACAGAGGTAAAGACTAAAAGTATATTGCCTTAGCAACATAAAGTGCATGTGTGCAACCTGGTGCAAACAGTGCAAGTCAGACAGTGCAATAAACAGTACAAACATTACAACAGACTATACAGTATAAAAAACAGATCGCTGTCTAATTTACAGCATTTACATTTACAGCGTTTGGCAGAGTAACATTTATCTCTTTTATACATCTGAGCAATTGGCGGTTAAGGGACTTGTTCAGGGGCAAACCAGTGGCAACTTAGTGGTGCTGGGAATCAAACCCTGATCTAGCAGTCCAACACCTTAACCACTGTGCTACTACCTTCCCCACCACTTTTCAATAGCCTCTTTAACTGGTCACTTGTATTAAATGGTCTTTTAAATCAAATGAATTTGTTTAAATCAAAACCTAACCTAATAACTTCATGTAGCCTACAAGCAGGGGTGTCATTAGCAAATTTTGGGCCCCATGTAAGAATATGATGTTGGGTCATCTACAACACTCATTTCACACTGTTAATACTAATAAATCTGATCTCATGTCCCTAAAGTGTGTGGACCCTTACAATCATCCTAACCTACACGTAATTTGTAATACAGTTTACACTATACTGTGTTCTCTAAGTGGAAAGGTCAGAAATGAAATTGCCATATATTACCAATAAATAGCCACTATATCACAATCCTTACACAAAAGCGGGGGTGATATTTAAATAGTAAGATTAGGTTTGTCAAATAAATCTAAAAGCAACTGTAAACCCCTGACAACAACAATAATAAAATAGGACATTTTCTATAAACAATGGTAAATGATAAAAAGGTTATTTTTGGAAAATGATTTTGTAAAGAGGACAGTGATGCTAAAAATAGTAAATACTATATGAATATGATGTGCAATAAATACAATTTAATTATTTAAAACGGGTAACACTGTGGCTGCTATTTTTTTCAAATTTGCACTGTTTGGTTTGCAAAGTTGCCTTTGCACTTACACCATTCAGGGCTCAAGCTGGGTGTAAATTGAGTTCACCCACGGGCATGTTGACAGAGTCTTACCACAGTTACAGGGCCAAGCGATTGCTGAGCGGTAAAATAAAGGGGGGAAAAACGTTTCTGTACAAATTGCAACAAGGAGCTCTCTATCAGTAAAGCACATCATAGGCACAGGTGTACACCAGTTGCAAGGTGTTTATCGGATAATCATGCCCACCTTTTGTAAAATGCATCAACAAAAGTGCACCAAATGTTATTCCATGTCAACTAGTTCTATGTTTATATGAAGTCTAAAACATTTAACTCATATGCATTTAATAAGCCACAATATCAGTGATAATGTATTTCTACTGAAGGTATCCAGTCACAGCTTCCTTTGAATAGAACTTGGAAGACATGAAAAGCAGACCTGTACAAATAAACAAACAAACAAATAACCCTAGAATAAACCCCAAAAAACCTCAAGCGGAGATGAAATATGACATCATGCAGCAAAGATAGCATACAGAGAAGATTCGGATGACAAATATTGCTCATATCCAGAAGACCCATCCATCCCTAGATATGACAGTTCACTAAAATCAGATGAAATAGTTCTTTATGTGATGAATCGCTCAAGAGCATTTCCTTATGATAGACTCTGGATCCACCTCAATCCTAATCATAAAAAAGTGCTTAGTGAGAAGAAGAATATTCAATCATGCTTCCTGCCACTTCTTTCAAAGTATTGTGCCAGGCTTGCCATGCATATCACAGGGACAAACCATTTAAAAAAGGCTTCTGTAAATAAACTACAGCCGTTATATAATGTGACATTATATGCATACACATTTCTGTGCACTTTTATTAAGCTAATAGCCAAAATCCCTTCTATGATAATTTGGCTGTAATTAAGCACAAAAGTTTCAATGAGCACAGAAGCTGCTACCTGAAAGATAAAGACATATTAAACCAAAAGGCATACATAATAATTTTTTAGTTATCTGCAACATACACAAGGCTTTCACCATCATGGTTTTATGAAATCAAGACATTCTTTGCTAAATGAACTACTAAACTTTCCAAGGCCCTCTCACTAGACACAACTTCCCTGGTTTCCCTAAGGCCTTTTTTTCTCCTAAGGTGTCCCTAAGGTGAGCCCTAAATACAACAATTGGAAAGGCATAACTTTAAACTCTGCATAATTTGTAACATTTGTCATATTTCCAAGCTTGCTGTCACAGGTCCTATAACATTTCATTACTTTTCACAAAAAATTAGGTTTACAGATACATTTCTGGCATTTGGCAGACACCTTTATTCAGGGAGACTTACATTTATCTCTATGTTTATTTAATTGAGCAGATAAGGGTTAAATATCTTGCTCAAAGGCCCAGCAGTGGCAGCTTGTTGGTGTAGGGAATTGAACCCATGTTCTGTTAATCAGCATTCCAACACCACAATCACCATGCTACCACTTCCCACTGGCTAAAACACGATATTCGCGCTTGGCCTGAATATTCTAATAAATTTGTAAGAATGATGTCTAGCAGTTTTTCTAACTTTTAAAACTAAAATACACCAGGCAGTGACTGAGGCAGAGTTAGAAACAGCATAGAACAGATGCCAGATGTATTAGTAGTGTGGTATTAATAGCAGTAAATCAACCATTTAAATTGCTTGTGTAAAAAAATACACTTAATTGCTTTTGTAAAAAGGATATTTTACTTATTTAATCATTTAATGAATGAAGCATAAATGTGTTTAATTAGTTTAATTATGTGTTCTTATGAATCTGAATTCATCTGCGATTAAAACCACAAAGCCCACAGTTGCATATACTCAGGAACTAAAAAAATAACCAGATATCTGCTTTCTTATATTTATATTCACGTTAGGAATGCTGATAAAAGAGCATTTTCCAAATTATTGTACAAAACAAGTTATAAATAATGAATGTAGCCTAAATACGTTCCTCTGATAGTATAGCTTTATCAGCAGGTGTGATCTCCTGCAGCTACACTGCTGGCACAGACAATAAAGTTTCTGCAGTTTTTGAACTATTTGCTTATATTTTACAATTACACAATAGTGTGAATATACTGTATATAGTGGAATAGTTCTGAATTTCTAGCTGACTAGACATTAATAAAAAAAAGAACTGCAATACATTATTCAAACTCATGTGGGTGTTAGTGGAACAATAGTTAATAGTAAATAACTGTGTATATAATTAAAAAAAAGGCATTATTTACCCATTTATCAACACTTCCTAAAAAACAATTTTGTAATGTATAATTTTGTAACAATAAGATAGCATTATTAGTTTAGGCTGTCTAATACTATATTAATGTTACTCATTATATGAAATCAAAATAAACTAATTTCAATCGCAAATTTTACATTAATTTATTCCTGTAAATACGGCACAGATTACAAGTCAAAATCACTACATACACATGTATGTAGATGCTGGTGCATGAATTATAGCAACAATAACAAGAATCAGAATATCTTCAGTGTACTCCAACATACTCCAAAATTATATACAGTACAAATATATAGAAATTGTGTGTAAAATATTTTTAAAAATCACAGTAAGATTTCATTAAAAGTAGTATTTTATTATTTCTTTCTTGCAGTAAAAAGTACACACTGCCACCCACGTCTCTTCAAGATCTTTTAATCAGCATTGTTTAAGACATAAAAACACTCACTGCATGAAATAACATTTGTTTTTGATGCATCATCCCTCAGATACGGTATATGTCTTCAAAGGCCCCTTCTCTCCATTTATCTCCATTTTTTTATAATCCTGTCCAATTTGGTATGCATTTCATTGGATTGCTAAAGATTTTAAACATTATTTTTGAAATCCAAAATTCATATTATTAAAAATGTTTGTATACAAAAATAAAAAAGCAACGTTATGTAACAACACACTTTTTACACAGAAACAAAACACAAAGACAGACAGTAATGAAGGCGGCTATAATTTGCATGCATGAAAGGAACACGTGTAACAATCCACAATCGGTTCTCCTAAACCGATTTTAAGTATAAAGTGCACGTAAGTGTCACATTAAAGTATTTAAGGTAAGATTATTTGGAATATACAGTCCATACCCCCTAACATGCACTGACCTGCGGTGAAGTTTGAGGCCTCCTTCAGAGTCAGATTTACAAATATATACGTTCAATAAAGTAGCTTAAATTCCTCATCAACTGGCTGCTCACACGGTGATTATTGGTTATGTATCATATCTCATATTAGCATTCTAAATGCAAACATAGATAAGATACATTTTTAGCCATGGGAAATTAATTTATAGAGGCTCAGAGAGAGTGTTTGCTCTGCTCCCTGCGGTCACGATGTAAACTTATTTAATGCAAATTGAAATATACAGTCTTTAAGAAAAAAAAATCTAAAGAAAGATATCTATCTATCTATCTATCCATATGCGATTTTTCTGACAGATATTGCGATTGCGATTAACAGTGTGCAACACACTATTTATAGATTCCTTAATTTCTTGTGGTCCAGCAGATGCTGTGTGTCTTTCTACCTAATAAATCAGTAGATTAGTCGGTGCTGCTTGAATGCATTAATACACACATACATACATTTACAGCATTCAGCAGATGCTCTTGTCCAAAGCGACGTGCAAAAGTGCTTTGAGTCACATCATTGAACAGCTCAATACTGATACAATAGTTCACAAATCAGTGAAACAACAACAAAAAACTGTTGAAAGAGTAGCATAGGATTTTTTTTTTTTTACATATATAAATACATACACTGGATGTGAGTTGGTTAATTTTGAATTCAATCAACTATCATACAGCTATATTTAATAACATTCTGATGTCATCAGTGTGTTAAATTTCAAAAAGCTGTGATTCAATTAAATAAATGAAAGCTTTAATTTTTAGTAAGAATCTAGCTCTATTGGTTCATTGTTTCAGAGCATTTTACATTCAGTTGTTCATTAGTGATTGTTTATATATATATATATATATATATATATATATATATATATATATATATATATATATATATATATATATATATACACACACTGCCTCATATAGTGTCTCTGCCCTGAATGAGGGAAATAGGATCATTTAGCAATTTTGACTCAAATAATTCAAATGGTCAGAGTCATACAGCAATTACAATTATAGCACAAACCCGAGGATGAATTTTGACATTTATTTTATATATATCCTCGGGTTTTTGCTATATGAGGCATATTATATATATATATATATATATATATATATCTGATATATATATATATATCTATATATCTATATATAAACAGCACAGACTATAAGTCAAAATCACTACATACATGTATTTAGATGCTGGTGCATGAATTATGGCAACAATAACAAGAATCAGAATATCTTCTTTAGTGATTGTCTATTATTATATATATATATATATATATATATAATATATATATATATATAGATATTATATATATACACACACTGCCTCATATACTGCGTCATATAGTCATATATATATATATATATATATATATATATATATATATATATATATATATATATATATATATATAGAGGAGAGAGAGAGAGAGAGAGAGAGAGAGAGAGAGAGAGAGAGAGAGACAATATGAGGGAAAGAGGTGTGATTATTATATATATTATATATATTTAGCTGTACCCCACCAGAGCAAACGTGCATGGATATATAATAAACATGAATATACATAATACACTGTTACTTTTAGAAAGCAGTTATAAAGTAAATTTCTGCTATCCTAGGTTCCCTACATTTATCCTATATGATATCGAAACGTTGCAGAAATGTTAGATTGACCTGCAGGGGCCATGATTCAATAGAACACTAAATACACACAAAAAATGAAAACAAAAGCGGCTCGTGTCCTGAGCCGTGACGTTTGTTTTCCGGCAATCTGTGCCAATAGATACGGGTTAAACGATTTCCTTTAAAGAACACTAACTTAAACGGAGAAAGTAAATATTAAACAGACGAAACGGCGAACAGGATACCAACCTCTGTAACCACATACTGTAATGTTACATCTCACTTCACACTAGCTGTTTTGCATGGTTTATAGTTCACGTGGCGTTGCCGCCCGCGTCCCCCGCCGTGCTGCAATGGTACAGTCCGCTGAGTGCTTTGGACGCGGCTCGTGGGGAGCGGAGCAGGATTCGAAACTGGGCACGAGTCTGTGCTAGCGCTGACATGAAAATCCGAAAAGAACACAAAATACATCAAGGAGATGAAAAAAGTTCCTGGATACACATCACCACTAACCAGCGTCTAAACCCCAGACATTTACACACTGGAGGTGAATTTCTTACGGCGCAAAAGAAGTAGATTGTTGGAAATTGAAAAGTTTTTTTTGCAGTCAATGGTGGAGCTGGACTCCGGGGAGGATTCGCGGCGGGTATGTGAATTTAGAAGCCGTATGAACAGGTCCTTAAGCTGTGTGTCATTTGCATGTTGGTTTCGGCGTTTGCCTGTAACTACATGAGAAGAAAAGAAGTGAAAGGAAGAAAGGAAAGTGTTCAGTAACCGCTGCGAACGGGGTGGATTTCCGGCTTGTTTAAGTTTGCGCGAGCTTTAGTTTCCGTGCAGCGCTACTTTTCCTGGCAGCAGCGTACAGACCGGCAGAAATGCGTGCAGGACGATCGCTGCGTTCGCTGTTACAGAAGGAGAAGCAGGCCAGGCGGCGCGTTTTTACTTCGTGTTTGGTGCTTTTCCTCACATGCTTTGGCACTGCTGCCTCTCTGGAATGCCCTCACAGATGCGCGTGCACAGGAACAAGAGTAGAGTGCAATCACCAGAACTTAACATCAATCCCACAACCAATTCCACCCAACACAACAACCCTTCTCCTCACTGGAAACAGTATATCCTGTCTAACCAAGGACTCCTTTCCTGTACGCATGGACTATTTGGCAGAAGTTTATCTGCATGAAAACCAAATAAAGCAAGTGGACCCTGGGGTATTTGACAATTTGCCAGCGCTTCGCTTACTTGACCTAAGCAGCAACCCAATCTTAAATTTTAGCCCCGATGCTTTTCCAGAGAACAATATGCTCCAGGTCTTAAACCTGAGCAGATCACTGTATAATTTCTCATATGCTGATGTCTTCAGTAACCTTTTTAAGCATGCAACTCCTAAACTTTCCAGTCTCAGCTTGGCGAACAATGACCTTGTTGTCCTTGCAGAGGACATGTTCACCAGCTTATCCGATCTCACCAGCTTGGACCTGAGGAACAATTCGTTAGTTTCAATAAAAAATGTGACTTTCCAAAACCAAGCGCTGGTTAGTTTGGATCTGCGGAACAATGCTCTGAAAGAGCTGTCTAATGAAACCATGAAGGAGTTCAACCAGATACCTGGGCTTCAGCTGTACCTGTTGAGCAACCAGTGGGTTTGTGATTGCAACATCGAGGACATGGTGACGTGGTTACAGAACGCAGATTTTGTTGTAGACAAGCAGAACTTGAGTTGCACTCAGCCTGAAAAATTGAGAAGCAAATCGCTTCTGCACTTGAGGCAATCGGAGCTGCAGTGTGCCGAATCTGGGAACATGGAGGTTACCCTTGAGACCTCGTACGTCTTTCTGGGTATGGTGTTGGCCCTCATCGGTGTTATATTCCTGCTAGTCCTTTACCTGAACAGGAAAGGCATCAAGAAATGGATTTATAATATCCGTGACGCATGCAGGGACCACATGGAGGGCTACCATTACAGGTATGAGATCAACTCGGACCCCCGCTTGGCCAACCTCAGTCTTAATTCGGACGTGTGACGATGTGGTCGGACACGTGGAAAAGTGTTTCCCACAATAACACACAGTGACTCTGCTCTACCTTTGCATAGTTTTCACAAGCTTTTACTGTACTTTGCAGTTTGCCATGCCAGCTAGATTAATCGCTGTCTGCTGCGGTACTCGCCGCATGCTACGTTACGCTGTGTCTTGTTCAGATGTTGTTCAATACTTGCATGAATCAAAAACTCATAAAGGTACAGAAGTGCTTCTTCCTTCTAAAAGACTTTGCCATTAAATTTTAGGACAATGTGAATAAAAATGCAAGGATCTTTCTGACGAATGAAAACTGGGCGTATTATCTTGCTTGCAAAATGACTGACATGAAGAATTATACTTGTCTTAAATCCACCAATGCTTGACTTCTCTTGGAATACGTTCCCATACTTGCATGTGTTTGTCATTTTTAAGTGGTTATAAAATCAAAATACTCTCAATTATTACAGCTGTCCATTTTTTGGAGACACGGACAACGATTTAACCTTTCTTATCAATATGTTCTGCTGAATAAAAGAGGTCTTGTATTGATCCCCTCATCTCCCCTCTGGTGCTTTGAACTCCAGAGAGGAATCCAAAGCTCCTGGAACAGAAACAGGGATTAGACATATTCTCACGCACGCATGCACACACACACACACACACACACATATATATTGGTAAATTACAATAAAACATTATAAATTGGTTCTTGTTTGTAAATAGCCTAAATAACACTAATGTTGTAATACAATTTATTTAAACGGAGGATTTAATTTGATAAAACATGCTACCCGAGTAATATTTGTCTGTTAACAGAGCTGAAGTAGAACTCATGGAACTGGAGCTGCTTTACTGCTGTTTCCTTTCCATATTCTAGATATATATTTAGCATCGTCGTAACATCTTTTGTTTTTGGTACTGGGGCCAGATAAGCTGTGTTCGAGGTAAAAGAAAAGATTCTTCGACTGTTTATTGGAAAGGAAGCGGGACATTTTCATCTTATTTACACATTTTTGTTTAAGCCCTGGAAGCGGATGTGACAGTAATGCATGCCGATGCTTTGCTCATTTTTCAGCCAGTATTTAGATACAGATAGAGTTTATTTTTACACACATGCACAGCTATTTTTTATTTCTTTTTTTTTTTTTGAAGTTGAAATACTCACATTAATGAAGCTTGTGCATAATTATTGCATACATTTGCATTTTAACATCGGAACACCACACCATTCCAACGTGATTTTATATATTTATAAAAATGTGTATGAAAATCCTGTAGTAATAAACCACACAAATGTAACATTTGGGCTCTATGTCTGAACAGTGCAACATAACAGTCGACGGTTTGCATTAAAATCAAATGTCATATCTTTTGCCGGGATAAAGCACAAATATGGTGAGTTATTTATTAATTTTTAATTAACAATCTTTTGTATATATTCATTTCTCATAATGAGGTAAGGAGGTAGTAGTAGTAGTGAAAGAGAAGTGATAGTAAAGTGGTTAAGGTGTTGGACTACTAATTGGAAGATCAGGGTTCGATTTCCAGCACCAAAAATTACCACTGTTGGGCCCCCGAGCAAGGCCCTCGAATTAACCTCGAATTGCTCAGTTGTATAAAAAAGATAAATGTAAGTCGCTCTGGATGAGGGTGTCTGCCAAAGCCAGAAATGTAAAGGTGTCCAGATATATCTATCTTTAAAAAATGTAAAGAGGTAAGAATAAGGTTGACCTTTAAAGTGTAGCGTATCAAGGAAGTGACAAAACATAAAGCGAACAATGAATTATACAGTATTTCACCCTCCTTAGTTGTTCACTGAAATGTTTGTGATGCATTTAACTAAAGATAATACATTCTCTGTCAGTGCTAATAGTGATGATTAATACTTGATGAGTCCTCCTTTGTCTGCTGTATTGTTTAGACATTGTAGATTAGGACCACATGTCCAGTTTAACTGTAATGACTGATCCCTTATTTTAGCATCACTTTAGCCTAAGGGCACTTTACGCTGATTTCTCACGCTCTGAGTCAGACCTCCTTATTGCATGTTTTGTGCTCTTACTGGTTGCCAGAAGCGTCTCATATATTCCATAAAGGTTGTGGAACAGTAAAGGGTAACGCATTCTGCCCCAAAATGAGTGACATTCATAGCTTATGGAAATACATTTTAAAGCCCGTCCCTGGAGCTGAATTCACTAACAACTAGCAAATAAGGTCATCTGTATAAGCTGACAGAAGGCCCTTCAGCTTATTTTTGAAGGATGACCTAAAGCTTGTTCAAGATTGACTCTTGGTTCTGTCTTGAAAATATGTTAACGTTCACGTGTGTATTTTTTTTCTAAACTATTATATTCACGTTTTATTTCTGATGTCTTTAATGCGCTTTGTAAAAAATGTCAATTCAGCTCCTATTACAGCGTGTTGTAAAAGCTGAAGGTGCTTCAGGTGCTTTATCACTACTTCCACATGTCCTAATACAAACAAGGCTTGCAAAACCTTTTTCAAAAAGTCCACTCTTTCTCTCCTGATCTGCTCGTTGGTTGTTCCACTTGCTAATTGAAAGTAAATGCAGGTTGATGAGTAGATGCTTGTGGTTGTATAAAACTGTGGCTCGTTGTGCATAACAGGGTGGTTGATGACCCCTGGAGGATGGATCACTCCTTCCCTAGAGAAGAGAACCTGGGCTTCCCTCTCTAAGGGCCGTACAGGTGCTCACTATCTTCTGTTTCTAGCGCAACCATTTCAACCCTGCTGCACTTGCTGTGTGGCAAGAGACTCACGCTAGACTTTTATTAACAAGTTGGAACAACGTAACCCGGCCATGCCTGCCTGAGCAGTTGTAATTAGAGGGTGAACAATAAAGCATTGTATGAGAGTTAGAAAGGCCATGACAGACACTAGAGACCGTAGCCGCCTTCTGGTGCCTATTAAAATTCCGACTAGACAAAATAACCTTTTAGACTTGCTGTTAGTTTAAATAAACAAATAACTTAACTGTTTTTTTTTTGTTCTCTAACTAAATGCAATTAATACCTGCTTGTAGCTGAGGAGTTTTTCAGCAATGCATAATACTGCATAAATATTGATAGTGTCTAAATTGTTCTACATTACTTACATGCCTATTCATTTATACAAATAGAAATAATTGACATAAGCCCAGAGTAATGGACATTTCACGCAAAGATGTCTTGCGAGTCTGAGCATTAATTTTCTATTGAAATAAATTCTCAACTAAAAATTATTCTTGAACTAGTGAGATAGTTTAAATACCACAATGAATCGAATTTTTAATAGTATAATAATAACAACAAAAAACAATTATTATTATTATTTCCAATTACACTACATGTAGTAAAACCTACACATTTAGAGTAAAGAAATTTAGTAAAAGACAATTTTAGAGTTGTTCTTATTTTGTGTTACTGTCAGACTACAGCAAATCTATTTTTACTTTTTCCCACTGGTCGTTACACAAGATGCACCTGCACCGTCGATATAAAAAAACAATCAAGCACACAGCCGGGGCCAAAAAACAAAAAAAAGTTGGAACATTTGGAAATATGCCAGGAAGCGGGAGGATGAGCATACAGTCCTCGCACCGAGATAATGATCTGACATTAAGGGAGAGGGAAGAAAAGAACCTACCGCAGTTTCAAAACTGCATCACTTAATACTTTGTATGTTATCGTTGTCACATAAAGGTGCTTTAAAACATTTTGGTCATAGACACTATAGCAGAGGGTCTGGATTAAATCACAGCTTGTTTTTCATGTCTGATAGCCTGTTCATGGGTATAAAAGTGACCGGTGTGCAACTGAAGTACATTTTTTCAAGAAAGTTGTGCAAATGAATAATCTTTAGATTAGAAAATCAGCGTTTAACTCATAAGTGTTTATTGGGACAGGATGGCTTCCTGCTTTCGTTACAGAATTAGGATCAGACAAGGACTTTGAAGACAATTTTGTGTGCCATATACAACAGTCGTTCAGCCAACAGGACACGGTTGTGCCATTTGAAGTCCAGAGTCTAGACTAATTAGGGAATAACATGCAAGGACAAATTCCCTTATCCATTGTATAATACTGAGATTGGTGGTCCAGGGTCCTTTGTTGCCTCGTTCAGTGAGTTAAAATAACATTTATTTTGATAGAACCACAGAAGTGATTGTAGAAAGCAAAAAAAAATAAATCTGTGTTTCACTGTGACCACAGGTTTTCGCAGTTGAACCTGTTGTCTAATTGGAAGTGGGAGGTTCATATGATCAAACCTGAGAATATCACACATTTTAAAATACTGTATACAGCGTAGTCAAAGATCCAACAGAAAGATTGACCTTATATGTATGTAAGGGGATTCATTTTGCTTTACTTATGTTTGGGAAACCTATAAAATGGGTAAATAACGCCCTTATCCAGAGCGACTTTTTATTAATATTCCTTGTTATACAACTGAGGGTTAAGGGCCTTGCTCAGGGGCCCAACAGTGGCGGCTTGGTCGACCTGGGAATCGAACCCACAACCTTTGGGTTGGTAATCCAACACCTTAACCATGAGCCACCACTTCACAAATTCATTTAAAGTTACGGCATTTGCCAGACACTCTTAGCCAGAGCGCCTTACAATTATCTCTTTTATACCACTGAGCAATTAGGGGTTAGGGACCTTGGTTAGGGGCCCAGCAGTGTCAAATTGGTGGTGCTGGGAATCAAACCCTGATCTTTCATTTAGCAGTCCAACACCTTAACAACTGCATTTGATTAACAGTTTTTATTACTTTCTCCCTCTGCAAGGCCATGAAAACTCTGGGTTAAAATGGTTAAGGACAAATGATGCCCATAAAAGGACTGTGTCTAAATGATAGGGGTGAATCTAATATTTATATGAAAATAGCAGCTTTAATAAACAAACGGATAAAAATGACTGGCCAAGATTAAAGTCACTATATTACAATGCAGCTTCTACCCTACAGCATTCCTCTACTTCGCATGTGTATCTGTGTTGTAGTTCTCTCAGTGGGAGAGCCTCATTTTACCTAATTTGGATTTATGATCTGACATATTAGAATGCTATTTCTTTCTCCCCCCGCTGAGCTTTATTAAACAAGGATCCTAAGAAATGAAGACAGATTGGAGATGACATCAGTGCCACTTCAGCTGGGAACACCTTTTCAGCTTCTAGTGAAGGGAAACAAGCAGAAAATGTAAAAACTACTCACTGTGATAATGAGCAGTTTCCCTAATTTATACAGATAAATGTCGCTTTAAAAAGTAAGATATAGTCTGATGTTTTTCTCTAACACAACATGGCTTTACTTTTTTCCCTATAATATTTTCCGAACTACTACCTCACTTTATAACTGGCTGTATAAAATTATAGATCCGTTCAGGATCAATAACTTTCAGGCTCTGCTGTACTTTGGTGCACATAACAATGCTACTTGCAGTATCAGTTATCTCCCTCGGCACACTGTTAGAGGTGACTGGAAAAAAAGTTCACTGCCTACTTAGGTTAAGACATAGATCAACTTTCCTGTACAGCTTGACTTCCATTGTGTGATAAGTGCTAACTGATAGCACCAAGACAAATAGCCTGTGTGCCTGCGATAGGCTGGTGACCATAACCAAGTCTATGTTCCATTTGCTCAACGGCTATAAGCATTCTGTTTTCAAGGTTTTGAGTGCTGATTTGGAGTGGTATTAAACATTAAACATTATCTATAGTCTATACCCGCTTATTCCTAATCGGGGCCACAGAAATCTGAGCCTATTTCAGCTGTCATTAGGCAGGGGTACATCCAGACTGTGGGAGGAAACCCATGCAAGCACAGGGAGAACATGCCACACAGCAATTTCACACAAAGGCCCCTGCTGGGGATATGAACCTGGGCCCTTCTTTCTGGCAACAGTGTTAACCACTAAACCACCATGCTGCCCTCTGGTAGTAAACAGTCTAACCATAAACACTGACCATCACAGTAACTTCATTCATTCATTCATTTATTCATTTATCTGTTCGTTCAACCAGTCATTTTCTTTTATTTGTTTTAATAGGGGTCATCATGGTGACAATATGCTGAAAAGGTCAGCACAGACATTCATATCTCAATCCCAAACATTCAGGCCACATCCGGGGTATCACTAGACCAAACCAACTCCCAAGCCAACTGTGGGATATACAGGAAGTTTTTATTGTCCTATATACACTGCACAGTGAATTCCTTTTTCTTTGCATACCCCAGTTCAAGAGGTTGGGGTCAGAGCACAAAGTCAGCCATGTTGGCGCCCCAGGAAGAGTTAAGGACCTTGCTCAAGGGCGCAACAGTAAGAGCCTGACAGTGGTGGGGTCTAAACCCAGAACCTCTGATCAACATTCCAGAGCCTTAACCATTTGCGCTACCACTGCCCCCAAGTCTGCTTGTTAAATAGTTGTTTTCTTGTGGGATTTGGAAACTGCAGCTTAATTAGGAACAGACCTGGTAGCATTTTTATAAATTGCCTGAACTGGCTCAGCTCGATTTGGAGTAGCAGCAACTCTTCTAAATATTGGACTTCTTACAGAGAATCAGCCCGGCAACCCTGCACTGGAACCTCATTACCAACACCCGTACACATGACCTGATTATTTCAGCAACTATCCGATGCTCATGAATAGTAAAAACTCCTTCTCATAGCCCTGGTGGAGGTGTTTAAGTATCTTTAAAAATTATTTACAAGTGATGGAAAACAAGACTATGAGATTGACAAATGGATCACGTCACCGGTGTTACAGTTTCTGTACCAGGTTGTGGTGTTTCAGCATGAGTTTAGTTTGCGGGCAAAGCTCTCTGTTTACCAGTCAATTAATGTCTGTATTCTCACAGTGACTGTGAGCTCATGGAAAAAAGACTGTACATTCATCCCTGTAAATCTGGTGACTGAAATAATAAACAGACTAAGAGAGAGAGAGAGAGAGAGAGAGAGGTTGATCGTGACCAGGCCCGTGCTTGGGGTTTCATTTAGGAGCTTTGATATGATT
Source organism: Bagarius yarrelli (assembly GCA_005784505.1). NCBI lineage: Eukaryota > Metazoa > Chordata > Actinopteri > Siluriformes > Sisoridae > Bagarius > Bagarius yarrelli. The sequence continues at coordinate 177,280 of VCAZ01000161.1, read as the reverse complement.
ACATGAGGTAACATGAGGGCACATCTTTTGTACATTAGTTAGTGCTGTTGATGCTTAGAGCTGCCAAATAAACTAAATTGCTTGTCAGATTACCGCTAAAGTGTGTTTATTGACTTTTTTTTTTGTTCTGTAAAACATTGTTTGAATTCCTGGTTCTTTTTCTCCCAATTTGTGTAGCATAGTCTGCTTTTAGTCTTGCTATAATCCATCATAGACATAAAAAAAGAATTGAAGCTGAAGACAAAGGTCATGCAAAAATGGAAGCCAATTTCATGCCTCATTATCTTAAAGATATTACAGCGATTTTGATGAAACAGTGGAAAAATGCACAAATGCACCTCTTTTGCAAAGGCAATAAAAAAATATATTGGAAGGTTGATGTCTGCTGTTCACAGTTTGGCAGACAAGCTTAGCTGATTATTTAAAGTAAACTCAGTGTTAATATTCAGCTTAAGCCAAGTCAAATAGTTAGTGTGGCATGAAGGTAATTGGTTTAAGAGTTTTATGATCTTTCCACCCTGACAACACAACAGCTGAAATGACAGATAAATCTGCACAGTGAATACTTCCATTTCTAAACATGGCCCAATTAAAAAAGGGAAATCAGTGATGTCGGGGAAGGAGGTCTGGTCTGCAGTCATTTCAGTTTAACCAAAAGATGTTTATTGGGACTGGGGGGTCAGGACACTGTGTCTTCATTAAGCGCAGGGGCTTTGCACACAGGGACATTGTCATACATTTAGCTTTGTGGCAACAGTTTTTGTATGACACAGTATATGGTGTGCTAGTAAGTTGTCCACAATAGTTTGCCCATATAGCGTATTCTAATACAATTTAAATATCGTGCTAAGATGCTATTAATTAATTGATCCATCTCTTCCACTGTCCATTCATAAATAACCACTTTATTATGTTGAGGCTTGTAAAGGACCTAAAGCCTATCCTGGCAGCACTGCACACCACATGGGAGACATCACCGCGAATGAGACACTTGTCCATTTTAGTTGGGAAGTGGTAGCGCAGTGGTAAAGGTGTTGGACGTCTAATTTAAAGACTGGGGTTTGATTCCCAGCTCCACCAAGACACCACAGCTGTGCCCCATGAGCTAGGCCCTTAACCCTCAATAGCTCAGTATAACAGGAATAAATTAATGTAAGTTGCTATGAATAGGGGCATCTGTCAAAATGGTGCAAATATGCACATTCATTCCTGCCTAGGGGAACCGCTTACGTGAAATTGTTTTTGTAGAGTGGGAGCAATCCTCGCAATCTGGGCAAAAAAACATACAAATAGGAGTAACATGTAAAATCACTTCTATACAGAAGCCTGGAGCTGTGCCAGCCTTCCCAAAATATAATAGCAATTATTTCAAGCGAAAATGTAATTGATATATATTGTGTAAATTTACACTTCCTTGAAGCATGAAGGACTCAATTATGCAAACATTACAAATCCAGTTGATAGATATTTACAAAGCAACTAATCAGGATTAAAGTCTTGTAAAAATGCAGTGATCAATTATGCTAATTAACGCTAAATGAAGAAGAAATAACCAAGCTCGAGTTTTTCCTTCGTCTACGTTGCATTCACAAGTGCGCACGCACAATCTTACTTTAAAATATGAATTTACTTCATTTTAAAATAAGCACTGAACCTTGAAGCAGCGTGACTGAGATGCCTCAGGGAGAGGAACACCATGTGCTTTACCACCGTTTGGGAACTGTTTGACTTACAACGTATGTACAAATAGGAGATGCGCAACAGAATTATTTGGGTGCTTTAAGTATTGTTCTATGCGGGCTGTCAATGATTCTTATTAAAACACAATATAAAATGAATGAAAAATATTAAACAAAAAAACAAAAAAAACACTCTGTGTTTACCACAGTGGAATATAAATGAGTATACAAATGGAATACACCGCAGACAAAACAACAGGCTGGTTATTGTGCAGCACAGTTATCTGGAGGATGAATTAGATGATAGTTTAGTTTGCGGGGTTAGATGAGAGTATAATAACCTAGTTAGGATGCTTTTCATAGGGGTACCACCTGTTAATGTGGGATAACAAATCCTAATGGGCCAGGTCGTTTGTGCCCCCTCCTTCTACATTCCAAAATTTTTTTTTATAAGAGCAAATTATGTACAAGACTTAAATAATAACATCATGTGTTGCTTCAGAGTGACTTCGCTCTACAGCAGTACATTTTCTAATAGGACTGCAGCGAGTATTTTAAATACCCGCTTCCCAGCACTATTCACAGTTATGTGCGTCATCAAAACGCATAGATATAGTAAACTTTAATTATTCATAATACTTTTAAGAATCAAATGATTTTTATGTGTACTGTATACACAAACCAACCTCATTTAATCCACACAGCACTAAACCTGTCAATAAAGCACTCAGGCTGGCCAAACATACCAAAGAAGTAGCCCTGCTTCAATGTTTTAACACCCATAAACAGAAACTGAAGTATGTGCTTATTATATCACCTGCTAGTGAGGCTAGATTTAAATGCTGTAATCGTAGTCTTAATCTGCATCTTAGAGTATCATTGACAGTAAACATTAACCCTAACAGTACATTAACATTAACAGTAACCCTTAGATAATGTAGATAGCTTTTCTGCGGAAAGTTTGTCTCTGACTTCTCTCCCTTATCTCCTGATCACCATCTCGTTCTCCGCTGTCATGGGGCAGCTACTGTACATACTAAGAAAGCCTGTCAATTTGAGACATATAAAGCCAGCCAATCAGATCTGTTTAAACTGCTGCTCATGTGTCACTGTATCACAGGGCAATAAAAAAAAAAAAATAACACCTATATATATATATATATATATAAATTAAAAAAAAAAAAAAAAAAAAAAAAAAAAAAAAAATATATATATATATATATACATTATTCACATACACTATATTATCAAAACCTCCCCATCAGATCTATATGTGTTTCCTCTCCGAAATGTTGCTACGAATGTAGACGTATGCAGTTGTCTAGAATGTCTTTGTATGTTGTAACGTTATATTATTTCTTCACTGGAACTAAGAGACCCAAATGCTGTTCCAGCAGGACAATGCTCCTGTGCACAAAGCCCCTGATCTCCATTAGGACATGATGTCACGTGAAAACGTGAGTGTTCAGCAAAGAACCCTGACCGTCAGATCCATACCTTTGGGATGAACTGGAACTGCACCCTATACCTCCACACCTGACGTCTAATCTCACTAATACCATTGTAGCTAAATAAACACATATTTCACAATCAAGCTTCAAGAAGTGGAAAGCCTTACTGGAAGAGTGATCTAACAGCAAAGCAGAGTACATCTGGAATAAGATGTTTAAAACCATATAAGTTTGTGACAATCAGGTGCCCACAAACTTCAGAGATGTGTATGACTGCCTAGTGATACCGTGATTTACATAAGAAAGAAGGTCTTTTTACTAGAAAGAGGCTAATTTTACTTCACAGCTCTTAGCCAATTGTCTATGGTCTTATGACTGACATGCTAATTTACTTTATAGCAAAATGTCTTCATTCTGATTGGTCAGAAGATGTCAATTAGTTTTTTAGAACAATAATGTCTATGTCAATAATGTCCTCTGACAATAATGCTGGTTACAATACAAATGCACTCATGTTATAGGTAAGTTGCTTTATGAGAGAAAGAAAAATAATGACTATAGAGTTAATAGCTGCAATAACTTGTCAGAAATTAAACAGAAAATCTTGATTAATGGACAGTCAACCTTAAATGTAACTATAAATAATGACTATGATTAAAGAGGACAAACTGTCTTTTCTAAATGAATAGGATTACAGCATGTAAAATGTCAACTCCTTGATGATTATTTTCCTAAAATTGAATGATTGACCATTTTATATAATGATATATATACTTTCCACTACAATTTGGGGCTTGAATGTAAGATTTGTGTATATTCAGCTACAATAGTATTAGTGAGATCAGGTGTGGGGGTCTGTGGTGCGGTCTGCGTTTTTCGGTTTATCCCAAAGGTGTTCATTGATGTTAAGGTCGAGGCTTTGTGAGGAACACTCACGTTTTTTCTCACTCCAATTATAAAACACTATGTCTTAATGGAACTCAGGGGTTTTGTGCACATGGGTATTGTCATGCTGGACCAGTGTCTCCTAGTTCCAGTGAAGTAATGATATAATGTTACAACATACAAAGAAAGAACCCAAATATATGGATCTGATGATGCAATGTCTGCAAAAGTTTGGCCATATAGTGTATATTTGCAACACACAAACTCTTTCCAAAAATGGCTATTGCCTATTTACTACCTTTCTTATTTTCTCCTCTCCATACTGTATGTCCTGAGTTGCACTAGAGGTTCAGGAACCCGTATCGAGATTAAACCTTAATAATAATGTAACCCTGTAGGGACATATTTAGTCCTGTGCTGTCCTATGAAATGTAATATTGGTAAAGTGCTGTGGTAACATAAGAAGGAAGTCCAGATATCAGATACATGGTGCTGAAGTGGAACAATTACCATCATCCAGCCGACGCACAAAATTACTACACCCTCTCTGATTACGCTGTCACTCAGGACAGTGGAGATTATTCTGATAAAAGCCATTTATATGTGTGGTGAGTCACCCGTTCCATAAGCCCCCATGTATTCTCACGGCTAAGGGATTTACAAGGTCAAAATGTAGGGTGAAGTGGCTCAGTTGTGACTCATGTTCACATGGTTCTCTTCTATGGGCCAGTGATTCAATTAGCTGTGACTCCTGATAAAAGACAATTCCTAAATTAAACTAAAGGATTAATTGCTTTTGGAAAATCACTTCAATTACCGCTAGCTTTTTCAGGTAAGTTTAAGAGCTTGATGCGTTGCCCATCTTCAAGCTTTAGACTCAGTGTGCAGAGTGGAGAGAATTAGTTTTAGGCTTAGTGTGGATAGCGGAGTTTGTACTTACCCATTAAAGTCAGAAAGGCAATTAAAATATATGTGTTGATATTTTGACAGATTTGCAGATGAGAAGTTTTCTTTTTAACAGATGGGTTTAATTTTGCTCACTCACTCTGAAAGCTGAACTACAAAAAAAAAAAGTACGGCTCAATTTCAACAAACCACATGCAATAAATATCCAAAAATAAAACTTCAACTAAAAAAAGACTGGAAGCCAAATCACCTCCAAGTGCATAAAGACATTCTATCTTCTGCATACTGAGGGATATAAATACACTTTAACTAATAGAATAGAACAAAACAAACATTTATTTATTCATCTTCTATAGCTGCTTATTTCCTAATTGTAGGTCACGGGGATCTGCTATGTCCCAGTCTAAGTCTATCCCAGCCTAACTCAAGGAGGGGTGAGGGGCCAACCCTGGCCAGGGGTACACCCTCACAGCCAGTCCATCACACACGTCACAAGCCACACGTTACTCACTCCTATGGGCAATTCAGAACCACCAATCAACATAACATACATGTTTTTGGACTGTGGGAGGAAACCGGAGTACCTGGAATAAGCCCACGTGAGCACAGGGAGAGCATGCAAGCTCTACACAGAAAGACCCCTGCCCGAAAAATCAAACCCGGGACCTTCTTGCTGTGAGGGAGCAGTGTTAACACTAAGCCACCGTGCTGCCCCACAAAACAAACAATGCAATAAAAATATTCAATTATTAAGCTTATTATAAAGGTTAACTAACATCCTGCCACATCTAATTTCATTATTATAACGTCTTTATTTATTTACCACAGCTCTGTCTGCTGACATTAGGGCTTGACATAAAGACAAACACATTCCACGGACAGCAGCTCAACTACCTATTTAGATGATATGGGAAATAGAAATGTTCAGAGGCCATCAATTTAGAACGGAATGCAGGAGAAAAATACTTCAATTCAGATAAATAAATGTAAAAAAAATGCTAATGCTTTTATTGGTAATTAGTAATAAATAGTAAATAAGGTGCGGTACCATTCCAGCGACTGTCCTTATACTACATTAACAATTACATTCAGGCACTTCACAGATACCCTTGTTCAAATCGAATTACATTTATCTCTCTCTTTAATTCCAACTGAGCCGGTGAGGGTTTGAGGCCTTGTAAAGGGGCGAATGGTGGTGCTGAGATTCAAATCTGGAATTTAACAGAATCTCTGCCTACAGTGCTAACACACACATACACATTGTAATTACATTCAAATTCACATTCAAATTTTATTTGTCACATACATATTCATATAGAGTCCAACATGCAGTCAAATGCTTTATACGACTGCCCAACAAAGTGACATGAAAATAAAAATAAAGTTAAAGTTTAGAGATAAGTACGGAATAAAAATGACCCAGTGTGATTGTCACGAAAGTGTCCATGTGCTGGAAGAAGAAGTGTTTAAAGTGTACCTATTTGTAAATCAAATTGGAATATGTATTACTTGCTGTTTTCAGAGATGAGGGATAAATATATGGTGATGCATTACCAACAAAAGCAATGCATGGTAGCACCCCGGTTCCTGCTCGATGGTACAATGATACCACAATAGCTATGTAAAGCTAGAGAAAATAAAGCTGTTATCTTTAAAAACAGGGTAATGAAATAATTACAGGTCTTTATACTATTCGCAAGGCTCCTCCTATCTGTCCTATCCAAAGACTTTGCTGTCAGAGAATTAATTTAATATTTAATAATGATTTTTTAACAGTTCAACAGTGAACCTTTAACACTTTTGTGCTAGCGCAGTGTGTTGATAGTTCATAAACAGCTAAAATAAATTCAGTAGTGCAGTGTGCCGTGAAGTGGTAGCGCAGTGGTTGAGGTGTTGGACTGCTAATTGGAAAATTGGGGTTTAATTCACAGCACCACCAAGCTGCCACTGCTGGGCCCCTGGGCAAGGGTCCTAATTGCTAAGTTGTATAAATGACATAAATGTAAGTTACTTTGCATAAGGGTGTCTGCCAAATACAGTAAATGTAAATGTATTTCTAAACAGCTATTACAGTTTACTGGAGCTGATGTTAGTGCAGTTTGTTCTGGTCTAATTTACAGCTAGTAATAGCTAGTGTGTTGCCTAAAAGATAACGAATCATCAGAGTCTGTTCATAGCTAGTGAATAGCCAATATATTGTGTTATAAAGTGTAATAACCTAGTATGTTATTAGTATGTAGGACCTTGCTGAATGATTGATTAGGGTGTACAAACAGGTGTACGAAGTGCTAGTGCAGCAGTAATGCTTATCTACAGCAGTAAGTTCAAGACTACTATGAAATGTGTTAGCGGTAGGAAAAGCTTTTGCAGTATATTTGTGGCTTATGAACAGTTGGTACAGTGGGTTGAAGCTGCTGAAGAGTTGTTCGGGGCAGATAAACAGAAACTCTCCTGAGAAATTAGTAGCATAATGAGATCAGACAGCAACACTTACCACAGTCTGAGCTCAGGTACAGCAGGAATGACCAACTTCATGACATCTAATAGCATGCGTCACTCATAAGAAGATAAAAAATAATCATTAACTTATGTCTTATACCAAGTTAAGTGTATGACAACACCCAGCAGATGGCTAAAGCTACACACCTTATTGGTTAAGTCTGGGGTAGATTTTAATTAAAAGAGATGAAGGACATGCCATAAGGCTCAGAAACAGGAAATAATTATGAGTCACCTAAAGAGATTAGTGTTCACGGTGGTCCTGATCGAAATCTTCCTGTTCTGGCCCCTGCTGGTATGTGCTAGAGCTAATTATACACAGGATCATAGTGAAGCTAACTGAAATGCTGTAAATTTGACGTGAGTGTACTCAAAATTACGACATCAAGGTCAAAAAGGTATTTCAGAGGAATCAGAATCTAACTGGCTTTCTAGACATGGGAGACTAGATAATTGTAATACTGATTCTTCCTTTGTTGATATTTCCTCTTGGAAGTTGATCATGATATTATAACATAAATACTGTGTGTGTTTTTCCTTTATTAAATAGAACATGTAGCTTTTATTCCTGCACAAGCAAACCAGGAAACAGTACAATCACACAGACTCTCAGTCACAAAAAAAAAAAAGCAGAAAAAAAATTCTACCTCAATATTGTGGCAATAAAAAACATGCTAGAACAAGTAAAACTCACATAGACACAGATGATTATGGGTTATGGCAGAGATTCTAAGAGTGAACGCATAGCTCCCTGAGAGATGTGCAGGCATTATTCAGGTACCAGTGGAAATGATATTATGTTTTTGGAATTAATGAAACAGAAAGCACTGTTGAAGCAGGGGCAGATTCCGAAATGCCCTGATTTAATTACTATTAATGCTAATAATATCATATAGTTTATTATTATACATAGTTTGTAATGTCTATATTTACCAGATTTTACATAAACATTTAAATTTCTGGGATTCATCATTAATCCAGAGTGCCTTAAATTTATCTCTGTTATACACTCGAGCAAATAGGGGTTAAGGGCGTTGCTCAGGGGCCCAACAGTGGCAACTTGGTGGTACTGGGAATCGAATCCCGATCTTCCAATTAGCAGTCCAACACCCTAACCACTACGCTACCACTTCCGAAATATTTTCCATGAACTACATGATTTTTTTTTTTACAGAAACGGTTAATATAGGCTCCAGCAGATCCCTGTGATCCCAAATTAGGGAATAAACGGGTATAGAAAAAAAATCATTTGTACTATAGATATCCTGTGTGGTTGAAAAGAAACAGTAATAATGCTTAAATTTGCAGATGCCCTTATCCAGAGCAACTTACAATATTCCTTGTTATACAACTGAGGGTTAAGGGCCTTGCTCAGGAGTCCAACAGTGGTGGCTTGCTGGAACTGGGAATTGAACCCACAACCTTCAGGTTGGTAAGCCAACACCTTAACCATGAGCCACCACTTCCCCCATTAATTGTGACTAACAGATTTTTGGGTTTTTGGGCAGTGGTGGCTCAAACGGTTAAGGTGCTTCGTTGCTGATCTGAAGACCAGAAACTCCTGGGTTTAAGCCCAGGTGTTTCCACCACCGGCAAGAGAACCACTGTTGGGTCCTTGAGCAAGACCCTTAACCCTTCCTGCTCCAGGGGCGCTGTATCATAGCTGACCCTGCGCTCTGACCCCCAACTTACTAAGATGGGATATGCGAAAAATTAATTTCATTGGCTCTGTACATGTACCTTGCACAATGACAATGAAGTTGAATATTTATTTTATTTTATTTAAAAAAAAAATAACTTATACAATTGAGCAATTAGAGGGTTAAGTGCTTTGCTCAGGGGTCCAGCAATCATAACCTAGTGGTGCTGGGAATCTAACCCACAATCTTCCGTTTTGCAGTCCAACACCTTAACCACTTCTCCCATAATTGTATTTTTTTGGTACTATCTCACAGGATGGCTTATTGAATCACATCCATGGCTAATGAGACTGGAATACAGGAACACACAGACACTTAAGAGAAGAAAAGAATGCAGCACTGGAAGCTTTTCCGGGTGTTACAACCAAAGGAACAATGACATGAAAATGAAAACTTTTTCCCAAAGAGCGATCCCAGCATATTCGTCAGAAGGTATAATGATGCTGGAACCTTGATGTAAGAGTAGTCAAAATTATGACATGGTATTTTAGAAGAAACAGCATCATACTGGCTTTCACTGCCATCCAGGCATGGGAGACTACAGGAAATGTTCAAATGTTGGGGTTGTTTTTGGTGTACTTTAACTGCCATCTATGAACAAAAAGTAAGGATAAAGAAAGAAAATAATGAATATGCTCAAATTTGTATGCCGCACCGCCCGTGCATCCGACTGCCAGACACAGAGTGCAGAAGCCGCCTTATGGGTAGATCTGCTAGATGTTATTTCATTTTGGTTCCAGCTTCCACAGCTAATCAAATGAGTAAGATATTGCCCCCCATACCCTCAGGCTCAGGACTCAGACTCACACAGAAAGTCCCTCATCTCACCAATCCTTCTGGAAGAAGACACCCCAAGTCAGTATTTAAACATGAAGCAAATTATGCTTTACTTAAAGATAATTAAAATTAAAATAAAAATTACACTCAGCAAAAGAGGAAAGTACAATATTCTTGGGGAAAGTGGTAGCGCAGTGGTTAAGGTGTTGGACTGCTGATTGAAAGATCAGGGTTTGATTTGAGGCACTACCAAATTGCCACTGCTGGGCCCCTAAGCAAGGTTCTTAACCCCTCAACTACTCAGCTGTATAATAATAATAATAATATTCAACTTCATGTCATTATGCAAGGTACATGTACAGAGCCAATGAAATGCATTTTTTGCATACTCCATCTTAGTAAGTTGGGGTCAGAGCGCAGGGTCAGCTATGACACAGCGCCCCTGGAGCAGGAAGGGTTAAGGGTCTTGCTCAAGGACCCAACGGTGGTTGGGCTTGAAGTGTTTCTGGTCTTCAGATCAGCAACTCAGCACCTTAACCATTTGAGCCACTATTTGAAAGATAAATATTAGTAGCACTGGATAAGGGTGTCTGCCAAATGTTGTAAATGTAAATGTATTCTATACTTATACAAAACACCCTTAATGTTAGTCCCTTTAATTAGTTAATCTGTGAGATAGCCCTGTATTGTCCACTATATACTACACAATGTTCTTGAAGGCAAAATTTTTTTGTCCCATGGTAGACAATAAAAGTATTGATTTCTTCTGTGTTAAACAATACTACAGATTTCTATTGTATGCACTGTTTTTTTATGCCAAAATGAAGCACAAAATCAGTGCAGCTGCTGCAGGGAGACAGTTGGGCTGATGTTAGAGATGCTGGCCAGCACAAATTGGACTATTCATCTTGGCTGTGAGGGTGCTAACAGATTGTCACCCTGCTTCGCTGTCTCTCCATCATTAAGACACCCCCTGTGGAGGTCAAGGCAGCTTGTCATTTAATTTCGCTGCCGCTTCCTCGTCAGTTCGAGATCTACTGCTTCTAGGAAATTACAAGTCTTGCTCATACACTTCACCTAACCTGATGCCTTTGACTTAGTGTTACTTTTAAAAAGCTTGAAAACAAGGTAATAAGCATACCTTGGTTGTAAAAAGCCTTTGGTGGTGATGATGTTGTGGTAGATTTCATGTGGAGCTGCCGCGGATAATAAGTCTCTGCAGGTGAGCACACTGCTGCACTTGCCTCGGGGACAAACAGAAAAATAGTCTTCCCATTGCTTTTTTTTTCTCCAGTGCATCTTGTTTGCATTGTCAGCTGTTTTTCGAGGACTACGCTTTCATCACTGACACTAAACATCTTGAGGAAGAGAAAGTCAAACGCATTTCCATACAAAGTAAAAAGTTCCCTGCACATACCGCAGGATGCTAAAGTATTTAAATGAAATGGGCTGTTTATCAGAGGTGATCAGAGATTTCACATTTCTGACTGGAACACACAAACATTTAACAGCTGCTACTAATAACAACTTTGTAATTTTACCCAGACTGCACTGCCAACTTTACTTAATTTAACTAGTTTTTCACCTAGCATTTGGTGCCTGTTTTCACTTGATTCTGTTTGTGCCCTCAGGCATTGTGGGCAAAGGTTGCCTCTGGACATGGCATTTGTGTGGGTTCCCTACCACATACTTGTGGATGCTACTAGCTACACTAATGAGACACCAGGGAGGCAAGAGTGACAGCTGTCCGAAAGAGAGAGAAAGAGAGAGAGAGAGAGAGACTTAACAATGACTTATTTGGGACATCTACACACCTGCCCAGTTACCCAAACAGTTAATGAAGTGCAGTGAAGAAGATCATGTATACAATATTATAGGTCATGAGTTTCAGTCAATGTTCATATCAAACATAAGAATAATACATGGGATCTCAGTGACTTTGACTGAGAACTGTCAGATGAGCTGGTTTAAGTACTGAATGTCTAAAATTCCTGATGCCATGTGATTTTTACAAAGTTTAAAGAGAATAGTGTGAATAAAAATATGGATTCACATAGTGGCAGTTCTGTAAGTAATGCTTCATCGATAAGAGAGGTTCAGTCTGACCGGGAGGCTATGGTCACTCATTTAGAGGTGTAGCAATAGAGCTGGCAAGGGACGCAGTGGCCTGGGGCCCTGTATTTTTAGGGGGCCCCTGACAGATAAGAGCATTTACAAAAATCAAAAATGTCATCATTAATATAACATGGAGCAATATGTCTGCATCACCTCTAGGGAGACCCTTTCTCATTTCGCTGGATGTGTTTGATTTTTCCTTGTGAATGCTTCGACCGCTGTCTTTAAACTAATACAGAGCTTATTCAAGCATTTGCTAATTTAAAGATGAAGAGGACGTATGCGTCTGGCAGCCAGAAGCAGGAAAAAAGCAAAAAGAGGAGAAAAAAAGGAAAACAACAGAGGTAAGTGATGGAGATTAGATTGACTAAAGTATAATAATATGACAAACTTTCATAAAAAATGATCATCATAAAAATATTTTTATTGTTGATTTCAGCTTATTTTACAAGATGAATTACTGGTAATTAAAACAATTAAATTACTAATAGGTTTACAGGGAAACAGCTTAGCTATGGTTGCATTTAGCAGCATCCTGTATTATGTAGTGTTTAGCAGGTGACCATCCGGTACTGTAAACATAATGATTGTACAATCTTTTGTCTGCATTTGACAGACACCCTTATCCAGAGTGACTTACCTTTATCTCTTTTTATTCTGGGCAATCAGGGGTTAAGAGCCTTAGGGGCTCAGCTTTGTGATGCTGGGAATCAAACCCTCATCTTCCAATTAGCAGTCCAACATTTTAACCAGTGCGCTACCACCTCCTATTTAACTAAATAATCTTGGAGAAGGGCCTAATCTATAAATTTTTCCTGGGGCTCCCACTTCATCTTGGTTCGCCTCTGCACTCATTACAACAATGCTGAGCATAAAAGCAGCTCATAAAACATCCATTGCGGTGTATGTGCTACAACAGCAGATGCTCCACTTCTGTTAGTAAAACTGGGCAGAAACTGTAGGGTGGCCTTTTTTACAGTCTGCCTAGAGAGAAAGTTAGAAAGAGAAAGCGTGTGTTTGTCTGGGGGGAGCATTATGATGTATTAAAATGATGATGCAACTGAAGCAGATGTTTTCACAGATTGCTAAATGAGGCAGATTTCAGCTCGGCTGGTGATGATGCGGAGAATAACAGTGCACAGGGGGAAACGTGTTTCTGATCCGAGCAGTGGATGAACATGTGTGAAACAATAGGGAAACTAAAGCGTATACGTACGTCACAGCGCTCATGCCAACCTACAGTCAGAGGATGCATTGAAGTAAACTGTGTCTAATCAGCACAGTGGTAAAGGGGTTGAACTGCTAATTGGAAAATCAGGGTTCGATTACCAGCACCAGTAAGTTACCACTGCTGGGCCCCTGAACAAGGCCTGTAACCCCGTATTGCTCAGTTGTTCTATTAAAAAGGGATTAATGTAAGTCGCTCTGGATAAGGGCGTCTGCCAAATGCTGTAAATGTAAATATAAATACAAGCAGCTATCTTCAGCACTCCATTAGTCTAAAAAAAATCCTTACCTCAGGGAATGTGTGGAGGAGGGAGGTATACAGTGCTAACAATATTTCTGTCAGCATTGGTGTTACACAAGAACAATGTCAGTCACTTAAATGTGCTTTTCTTCCACTTAATACTGCGGAATCCATTCTGGAAACCCGCCAGGTAAAAACACAGCACACAGATCTATGGAACCATCACACAATCATACTATATACAACTTTCTAAACTATTAACACGCTATAAAATTACATCATCTCTCTATATGCTCTACAGATAACTTGTAACAAGGTCTTAATCCTATGATAAAGGCCTTGAGCAGACAATTAACTTTAGGTATTACTTTGGCTCATTAGTGTCATTCATCATAGCTACATGTGCTGTCCGTGACCGGGTGTGAGGTAACACGGCTAACTGTGTTACATGGTAGTGCAACCAAAGAGGCGGCCTCCCGACAGCCCATCACCACTGCACCTCTAGACAAAAACAGCCGGTATGTGATGGAATAGAACCCAGTGGCGAAGAGACTTTGCCACGAATTGAATCATTTAAATAGCTTTTGTGGGAATGTACTGTGTTGAAAATGTCAGTCACTTTAAAACTAACATTTCCTCATTTATTATTTCCTTTATTTTTCCTGAAGTTAAATTATATGCTTTCAGTGTGCAAAACACTTTCACATTAAGACACATGACTGTGTTAAATGCTTTTGTGGTCTATTTGCTAAAGAGCAACAAATGACCCTGAGATTGCTGAAAGGCTTTTAACATAGATCAAATAATGCACCATCTCATCAGCATACTGTGCGTGGGTCTGCATTTCTCAGCTGGACTTCACAAAACATGTCTCGGAACAGTATCTTTCATATGTATGGAATGAAGTATGAAAAAATTAATGTTATAGATTCTAAATTATTTTATAAATGTAAATGTCTTTATTTTGTCACATATACTTTACAGCACAGTAAAATTCTATGTTTGCATATTCCATCTTAGTAAGTTGGGGTCAGAGCGCAGGGTCAGCTATAACGCAGCCCCCCTGGAGCAGGAAGGGTTGAGGGTCTTGCTCAAGGACCCAACGGTGGCTGGCAGTGGTGAGGCTTGAACCCAGATCTTTCTGATTCGCAGATCAACAACTCAGCGCCTTAACCATTAAGCCAACACTGCCCCAACAGCCATCCAGTTTGCCGTAATATAAAATTAGTGCTGTTGACTGAAAGACCATTAGAGGGATAATAGAAATGTTGGATTAAGGAAACTACATTTTTACACTTTTACACCACCCTGTTTCTCGAAATTTTGTAGCTACATATACCAGATTTAAAACCCTGATGCTTGCCCACAAAGCTAAAAACAGAGGAGGACCCTCTTACCTCCAAGCAATTACTACTCCTATCAGTGCACCACACTCTTTCAGATCAACCATCCCTTGGAATACCTGGTATGTACACAGTACGTAAGCCTCAAGACCTTCCTCTCTTCTGTAAAAGTAACTTCCCATCAATGTCAGGACAGCTTAGTTACTATCAAGTTTCCTGTTTTTTAATTGGTTCTCTTGTTGTGCGGCTATTTTGGTACAGTTAAGTTGTGTATTGACATATTCATTGATAGAGACTTTTTGTAAATTTCTTTGGATAAGAGCATCTACCAAATTCTGTATATATAAAGATCAAAGTTGTATGAACTGCTCGTAACAGGACTAAACGCACCATCAAGATGACAAAAAGTAACATGTAAACGAATTAAACAGAATAAATGAAATCGAAATAAACTTTTGTTCGGGTTGTTGTTGATGGGGGGGGGGGCTTTCCTAACCTGATAAAGAGAACATGGAAACACTTCATTAGATTGAAAATGAAACTAAAACGTTCTGCGTTATGACGTATGACGCACAGCTGTTCAAAAGATCAAATCCTATTGTAAGCCCTGCACATATCAACCCAATCACTTTATTCACTGTTATGTTATTTTAACATTGTTTTATTATTCATTAATCTAACTGATTATATCCTGATTAAAAAAAAATGTCCAAGAATGTTTATAACTGAGGACATTTATCTAACTAGACCTTTATACATTTTAGTTGAACATTTTTGCTCTTAAGTAAACTGAATTTCCAAAAGTATGCGGACACCTTACCATTCCACTGGATTTTGGAACAGGGCTGTAGGGATTTGCTTGTTCAACCAGAAGCGCGTTAGTGAGGGCAGGCACTGATGTCCGAGGTGCGGTGAGTCTTCCAGTTCCAGAGGTGCTTATTGGGATAAGGTCATAGTTCTATTTAGACCACTCCACTTGTACCTTGGACCTTGCTGTTATTTTTATAAATAACCTGTTAAGTTTATCATATAGATGACCATATAGACTGTCATACAGAACCAAATTCTGCACTTTTAATTCAACACCAGACATTAAATTCAGCTTTTAAGGTAATCGGGTTGTTTAGTGAACCCAAATTAAGCATGTATTTATTGTAATAACAAGATATGACTAGATGGTGGAATGTAAACTACATGAACTAACCAGCAAAGCCTAATTCTGTCTTTCCCAAACGATTACAGCCTAACTTTCCTTTACTAAAAGTGAGAGACCCAAAAACTGTTCCAGTGTAACTGCCCCATGCACAAAGCTCACAAGCTCCATAATAAAGACACGGTGTGTTATGATTAAAGTAGAGGAACTGAACAGAACCCTGATCTCAGTCACACTGAACAACTTTAGATGAACTGGAACACAAACAGCACCTTAGACCTCCTTACCTGACATTAGTTTTTTTTATACGTTACCTTTGCACTCTCTAAAATGTAATAAAAATTGTAATATAACGTGACATTATGAACTATTATTCAAAAAAGCAAATAAACATGGAGAAAGGTTTGTCAGTCCATGTTTAAAGCCGGGTTTAGTCAGCACATCCTGTGTAACGTTTGCACTTATTTTATTATAGAAAATAATAAACTGTCGGAATAAACTATTGGAACCATCGTAAAACCATCCTCTAAACGTACACAAACACAGACACACACACAGACCTGTAACTATAATGAAATTCTGTATTAATGCAGCTGGTGAAAAAAATCTAATGAAACCTGGTACAGCCTTTGTTCTGTGCATAGATTACACCATTCTGTGCTCAGTATGTTGGGTTACAGTAATTGCCGTGAGGCAAAGCAAAAGCTGAGGGTAACACAAAGGAAATACTTGGAGAGAGGTTGGTCTAATTGCTGTGTTTTGCATTTGGCTTCAACATTCTTAACCTGCATCTAATAATTTATGGGAAACTTAAGGGCCAAGAATCAAAAGCTTCTGCTTAAGTAATAGGAAAAAAATGTCAGGCTGTGCATTTGTTACCTGGGCCTTCAGTGGGGACTTACCCAACTGATACACCTCTTAATACCACCACTAACACATCGCAATTATAAAAACCATCAATAATAAACAAATATGCAATATAACACGGCGTGGCATTACAGAAAGAGGCATTTCCTGTAATCAGGGTGAATATTATTTTTATTAAATCAATAAACACTGTTAAAACTCCAAACCTCCACAATGCAACCGCAACTGTACCACACACATCATCTGGCGCAGAATCAATATTTATCTAATAACATCACAAAAACATAAATAATTTAAACAAACTACATCATACAAAAAAGGCTATAAGCCAGTGGTACCGCTTGTAAGCACTGGGCTACGGAGTCTAGTTTTTCCTCAAAAACGGATTATTAGGAATGTCCGAGACAAAGTTAATTTCTCCTTCTCGGTCAGCCATTGTGGGTTTAAAGCTAGTTAGCTTGGCTGTAACTCTGACCAACCAATCAGAAGACTGAAAAATGCTGACTTCATTGTGGACCAGCTAGTTGGCTCTGGAGATCCGAATTTGAAATCTGATTGGTTAAAAAACAATCCTGTTGCTAATATAATTTAAGTTACATGAGCAGCACTAGATTGAGTACTAGATCTGCACTACATTTACAGCATTTGGCAGACACCCTTATTCAGGGCGACAATTTATACAACTGCCTTGCTCAGGGGCCCAACAGTCATGATGGAGCTGGGAATTGAACCCACAATCTTCAGGTTGGTAGCCCACCACTTTAACCATGAGCCACCACTTCCCCAAAAGAAAAAAAAAATAATATTGTGCACTAGATCTGAAGGCCCTGGGCAAATTAGACTGACATGGCAGCACATAGAGGCTAAAATCTGATTAGACAAAAAAATCTAACATCACGCACTGGAAGCAGTGCAGCCAAGAGAAATGCTACGCAACGAAGAGAAAAGAATGTTGGAAAACAAATTAATACAATTTAATGGAAGAAATATTAGAACTTGGATTGTAAATGAAGGTCAGTGCTTCTGATAGTGTTTAGGCAGCGGAGAGGGTCCTGCTGGCTTTGACTGCACGCCACTGATTAAAACACAATTGAAGAGAAGAACATGTTTCGCTATACTAAATATTTACTATGTTTTTTTATAGCATGTAATAAAGTTTAGCAGTCTTTTGTTGCATTACATCATTTATCATATCTTTAACAAACTGTATAAGACACACTGTTAGGGATTCTAACATATATTTCTCTTCACGGGTGCATCTCTGAGAAAAGATTTGCTGTGACAAATTTCGATGGGAGACTGTATCCATCACTGGCCACATTTCTTCTTGATTACTTTCGTGGCTTCTGATAGTGGAGGTACTGCTGTGTTTGGTCTTTTGTAGTTGTGCCACTGGTTGGGATTTATAGGTTAATCTGCGTTTGTGTCCTTATCAATCCCAAATCTAATACTGTTGTACATCTTAACAATGAGACCCATGATGTCAGTAAGAATGTATTAATGTAGTGGGTTAACCCGGGTTCAACTCCGGCTCCGGTCCTTTCCTGTCCCATCCCCTCTTTCTATCTCCCCTATTTCATCTCTAAAAAAAGCAAAATTCCTAGGAAAATCTTGATATCATCTTCATTCACACAAGAATCTGATTTCCTTTTCTACAAGTGTCTGAAGGTCTTATGCTTAAAAAGAAAGCAATAATTGATAAATAATTTTTTTCCTACTACGCACTTATAAAACCTCCCCTCATGCACCCAGCCACAAAATAGTAAAGACTCGCGAATGGTTATGGATATTTTATCTGATGAGAGGTCATTGTAAAATATTCCAGATATGGCTCTTTTCAATAACCTAAATTGTATTTTCTGCACAGAACAAAGATGAGTGATTGGATTTTTTTGTACTTGTAGAAGTGCTACTTAATGTGCTAAATGTAAAAAAATGCAGAGTGAAAAAATAGCAGCTTTTCAAACTGCTGAGGAAAATAAATCTACCCAAGAAACGACAATAAAAGCGCTGTTGTAGCACATTTAACCCTGAAGTAATTCTCCTTTGACAATACTCTCACAAGCTGACAAAAGAAATGTCATTATGCAAGTGTTTTAAAAGTCTTCACACTTGCCAGAGGATTTGCATATAATGTTCTTTAATTGCAGCAAGTGCTAACCGGGTCGGGAAATCTTACGGTGTTGCACAGTCTAACCGCTGTCAGATCACAGTGTCTGCTTTTCATTATTATTCGTTTCTCATTATTAATAAAACTATTGACACCCAGTTCAAGAGAAGCATAACTTTCTCCAGATAAGAGAAACAAGGCTATTTATTTGCTCTAATGAAGCCGTGTGTGGGGGAACTTCAGAGTTCTGTGAGGTGAATCATTTAAAAGGATAACTGCAGTGCATTCAGCAAGCAGATGTCTGAGGTGTCTACTGAACTCTGATTAAAACAAGATTGTGTAGTCAGACCTGACAATAAGCCGGTGAAACAAAGTCCGTCATGCATGAAGGAGTAAGGAGACCCAATCTCCACTGTGAAGTCTAGTGGTAGATATGTGATGATGCTGGTGGGGCTTATTCATTCTGATAGGCTTGAAAGGACATCAAAAACTTCATCACAAAATTACAGGGTATAACTTTCAATCCACACAAAAAATGTTCGTCTGTTCTATAATAAACCCCATTTAAATCTGGTGGCAAAAGCTGCACCAGGCCGTACACCAAACCTATTACATTTACACAGTTATATATTATGCAATACACACAATATTGTATATTATTCTATTGTCACTGTACACCACAGCCTACCTGAGTATTGTTGCTGACTATGTGCACCCCTTTATGACTATGTCACAAAGCTCAAATCCTCTCAGACTGATTTCTTGAACATGACAGTGAGTTCACTTTACTCCAATGGCCTTCACAGTCACCAGATCTCAATCCAATAGAGCACCTTTGGGATGTGGTGGAACGGGAGATTCGCATCATAGATGTGCAGCCGACATATCTGCCGCAACAGCATGATGCCATCAAGTCCATATCAACCAAAAGCTCTGAGGAATGTTGAATCTATGCCACGAAGAATTAAGGCAGTTCTGAAGGCAAAAGAGGGTCCAACCTGGTGTACCTAATAAAGTAACAAGTGAGCGTATTTTAACATAGTTTGATTTAATAAAAATTTTTTTTAATTTGGGGATTTGTAAAATAACATTTTACTATATTCTGTACTGTGTATAATCATTTACGTGAGAAATAACATTTGAAACCTGAGAAATCTTCCACTTCAACTACTAACAAATGCTGTTTTCCACACCTCCATCCACCATTTTTAAATGTACCTCTCTAAAGGCTATATTTATCTTTAATTCCTACCCATGGAAATGTACATATCACAGTATAACATTTCACAGCACTTCAGTTTAACATTCCAACCAACAGTGGTTTCATAAACGCACATAGTCGACATTTAGAAACTCTAACCTAAAGCACCAACATGCTGTTGGCCTGTTTATGTTGTGTATTGCATGTAAATCAGTGCATGACAATGCATGACAATTTCGACTTATAGATGAAAAGATTTAATTCATTTACATGAACATTTGCCAGACACCCCAGTAAGTCTCGGTCAACAAAAATAAAGGTTTCGCTTCACTAGAATGTAAACTAAATGTAACATAAACCCAACAGTGATGAAAAAAAGAGCAACAACACTTTGATGGAAAGTTCATTGCACCAACTCGGTGCCAGAACAGAAATCTGAGAGAGCATCCTGCGATGTGTTGAGTAATACGGTTTCGGATCTAGTCCATGCATTTTATGGAATAAGATGCATGGGAGAACTTTGGGAGGGTGAAAACAAATTTGGCAGCTTCATTCTGTATCATCAAGCAAAAGACGAATTGCACTCCGAGGAAAAATTCAAATCAGTAAAGATAATTTGACTAGTAAACAAGAAGTGTGTGTCGCAGAGGGCTGCAATCACAAATAGGCATGTAAATGTGCAGTTCTAGTGAATGGCACATGCCTGAGTCTGGATTTTCAGGATTATCCAAATTACAAATTTATGAAGTGATATTTAAAATAAGACAAATAAGTGGCTAAGAAACTCTGTTCTTAGGTTTGTTGGCAAACTGGTGTTATTCCAAAATGCTATTTGTTTTGTTTTTGCTGTTAAACAGCATTATAAATGTCAGACAGTTATAACTATTCATTCATCCTCAGTACACGTTCATACAGGAAATATGGAGCCTTTGTTTTTTGTGCCATAGTATCATTTTGTTGTCAGGCATTAAGGTGCCCTACATGGTACAGTCATCAAATAGTTTAGAGATTAAAGAAAAAAATACGAAAAAAAAAAGACAAAAAAGCTTAAGTGTGTTTTTATTTTTCTGAAGCATGAACGACGAGCTGAAATTGCGACTCAAGTTTTTTGGTGTTTATAAATCCAGTTGGACATCATTCGACAACACAGACTAAATCTTCTATATAACAACAAGTAAAGTAGCAAAGTATAAAAATCTCAGAAGGTTTATTATCCACTGGGTAATGAAAAAAAAAATCATCATTCCCGGCAGTACATTCTGAGCCACTCGTAAATTCATCTTCTCAAATATGCAACCTAGAAAGAAAAACAAAGAAAATGTTTAGAATGCACTGCACCATTTTTTATAAACAGTACAGAATACCGCATTGTCAAAATATTTATTCTATCGGATCATTTCCCGTTAAATGCTTTACAAATTTATCGGGAAAGGTTAACATCTGTAATTTGCTCCTACATAAAACACTTAGCTAGTTTTAATACACCACTAACCACAAAGAAAAAGACTGGAAACATATGCCGAGTTATGAGTGCCAAACAGAGTCTGCTTCCTGTGATGGATGACGGGTTAAGTTGAGCTCAAGGAGCAGTCCCTGGGAGCATTACTCAAGACTCATCATTCTTTACCAAGGAAATAATGCATGCACATAAATATTGTGATAAAGCTCTGGATTATTACAGTAAGTGCTTCCAAGTAAGAATAGATGTTTGGCACATTTTATATACACAGTAGTTGTGAAATTCCAACAGTGAGAGGGTTAATCGAAAATTTTTATATACTCTCAGCAATGACTTTTTAGATACCAGACAGTTCTTGTTTATGAGCAACACATCCTCTGCCAACTAAGACGAAATACATGTCGTAGATTCGCAAAGGCTGTCATCCTTCATTCCTTTTGGAAAGCTGTGCACTGGCATTTGATTATCCAGACCATTCAAACTTGGCAAGGTGACTGAAGACAAATATATTTCTTTAAAAAAAAAAAAAAAAAATACTGGCTGATGTACTACAGGAGTGACAAAAAAATATATATATTAATTTTTTTTTTTATATAAAGGATGCTCACTGAGGCTGAGAAACAATTCATTTCAGACCGGAAGCAATCCTAGTGACATTACGAAGGTCTGAGCAGTGTCTAAATTAGCCTACGTGATCAATAATAACGTGATAACATGCTACTGAACTCATCATCCATCTAGTTGAGCAGTTACCTTGCAAAAAATCATCAGTTCCGTGTCCTTTCAGCTTCACATTTCCCACTCGCAAGTTTTTGCAATTCAAGTGTTGATAAATGAGAAGAGCCATTCTTTATTCATAGTGGCAGAAATGCTATTCGCTGCTATAAATACTTTTCAGCCCATTAGCCACAGGACGGCTTAGGCAGAAGAATGCATGGTGTGTTGATGCTACAAAGTAAAAAATGTGTTCTTGCTGTCTTTGAAATACAGGTTCTATTTCAACGTGGATGCACATGCTTTGGACCTGCTCAAGAAGATGGACATCCAGACATTTCTCATGTTTACAGTGAAGCCTCCAGACAGAGCACTCTATCTCCTGTAACTCAATCTGAACTCCATCATCTGATTACCGTGGCCCTTGACCCAATGGCATCAGCGCCAGAACACTGTTAAAGTGGGCAATCTCACAACTCGAGTACTCTCTACTTTTTCAGCGTTGGCATCTCCCGATCGTTTTAACTCTGGCCAGCGGAAAAGTTCTGCTGTTCCTTCGCCTGGCTTGCGTCTTATTTATGAAGCCGGCTGGTGGAATAACAGAACCTACTGCGCAAATAAAAACGTCACTACCTGTTCCAGCCTCCGCTTGTACATTTTAACAGCCGCGAGCACTGACAGTTCCACAGTAGGCAGTTCTAAAATTACTGCAATATGTGACAAAGACGATGTGCTTTTCTGCACCAGAGGTAACATGACAAATGCGGTGTACTATATAATTATAGGGGATTCAATTTACATGTTAACCAATCAGGCGGTTTTACCTCCCGCAGCACTGAAGGCACTTTGATTGCACAACTTCAGGGACATCCTGTTTCTATGAAAATCTTGCAAGCTACAATTACACATTATTCAGTAAATCATTCTATTCATTACATTGGAGTTTTAGCTCAATTTTTTCTGCTTGCTGCTTTAAAATTAAATAGAAAAAAAAATAATAGCAACATTTTCCGACTAATTGGGAACCTTTCTAACCGAAGCGTTACACCTGATGTTCTCCAACTAGGGAATCAGGCAAAGTTACTTTTTAAATATGTATTTAATGTTCACAAATCTCAGTGGAGGAAACAAGAAAGTTTTTGCTATCTTTTAAAAATAAGAACTGGCATTTACAGTAAGTACTGCATTTTAACAACAATAAACACCCACATAGAGAAGTGGCAATGGGGCAGGCTAGACTGGGGCCCCGCATTTTGAGAGGGCCCCGACAGCTGACCATTTGAACAATCCGAAATGTAAGTCTGGTGTCTCAAACGGTTAAGGCGCCGAGTTGATTGGAAGACCAGGAGAACCTGGGTTCAAGCCCCACCACTGCCAGTCTGCCACTGTTGGGTCCTGGAGAAAGCGACCTTAACCCTTCCTGCTTCAGAGGCGCTGTATCATAGTCTCACATTACACTGGCTGTTCTTACTTTTTCCTGATGTGTCGGCCGTTGTTTTTAATCTATTACAGCTCTTACTCACACATTTGCCAAGTTAAACATGAAGAGGATGTATCCATCTGGCAGCCAGAGGCAGGAATGGAAAACAGAAGGAGGAAAAGACGAAACATGGCAGCGGTACGTGACAGAGAATAAAAAAATACTTAAAAGGATAATTATACTTTCGTTAATTTTAGCTTATTTTGGTTTAATTGTTTGCAAGATGAATTACTTGCAGGATGGAATTACTAATTAAAACATTAAAAATGATTAATAGGGTTACAGGGAAACAGCTTAGCTACGGCTGCATTCAGCAGCAGCGTGTATTATGTAATGTTTAGCATATAGCATCCCATTACTGTAAATATGATGATTGTACTGTAACTTCAAGATTGTAGACTACTATATCTTCTGCCGTAAAAATAAAGCTTTATATTTTGTTAAAAAATAAACACTTTGTTTAATTCTTTTATATGTGTTTTGACTACTTTTGTATGTTGTATAAATATCTAAAACAAAGATATATTAACAAAATACTTTTTTAGAAAGGCCTCATTTATTAATTTTGCCCCACTTTATATTTTTTTATTGGTTCGCCCCTGTATCCAAGACCAATTGAGAAAGCAACAAAAATATCTATCTATAATCTATATAATAGTAAAAATAGCGATAAGTTGCTCAGGTGAAACACACAACACTACGTGCATGCACACAGCTGCTACATCAGTCATGTAATCACGTAAAAGTTATTTACACAACGTTCCCCAGAGCACCTTTGTGCAAATCATTATCCACTAGAGGGCAGATCAGAGCTGGAGCATTTTTCCAAACCCCTGGCACGTTTCCATGTTGATCTGATTGTTTCAGGCCAACTATTTTGGGACACCTATTAATCAATGTGGGACAAGTTTTATGCTATTTCAATGTTTGTAATATCATCACAACGTCTGCATACAATGCTCGTACACTTGAAAGCACCACTCTAATAGATCCAAAGTTCTGGGTGGGTTTCTAGGTGACTGATTTTAGCGTAATCATACACTGGCTGAATAAACAATTAATAAAATTCAGGTAAATTAAGCAACGTGTCAGCATATAAACTAGATTTGTATATATTGTTCTAGTTGGTGCAATCGAGTGCTGGTTATGTGTTATAGGTGTTTGTTTTTAAGATGCTTAAGGTCCAAAGTCTACTGAAAATACAGAACATTAAGGCTAAAATGTTTGGAGAGATTCCATGGCCCAGAAATGTAATTCAGACCTTGTAGCAGTTCATTGAGCGCAGCGAGGGGGGCAGTGTTTTGGTCGAGGAGCTCAGGATCTGCAGGACCTCCTCACATGTGCTCAGAGGGAGGATCAGAGGGTGAACACTGATATCTTTCTCCCATGCATCAACGGCTCTAGAAGGACAGATACGGAGTGAGAAAGTGAGAGAGAGAGCGAGCGACTGAGACATAAATTACGTTAATCAGACAGTTTGAAATATGACAATTTTAATTATGTCACAGCAATCTGTCAGAGGGGAAGGGGAAGCGCTGAACAGAGAATGAGAACGTGGTGGAGGGAGAGCGTAGCATAGAGACTGATGTCCTGTCACATTATGGCAATGATCTATCAGGACATTTCCCTGACATTTAGCCATCTGTGCTGCAGTTCTGTGTGAACGCCTGAGATTGTGCTCACAAAAAACCACAACGCCATTAGAACAGTGAATTACAGTGACAAAGGGTAATAATACTGTGCAGTGCATATCCTCCAATTACTAAACTAATATTGTTGAGTAGAACTAGAGTAGACGCATTAAAGCAAAAACTGTCCTACAGAATCTGTTTTTTTTTTTGTACTCTAAGTGTTTAAGGTTAATATGACCGTTGTAAGCGTTCAGCACAAGGTTCAGTGCATTAATTTGGGGTTTATTTGCATTCCAGGATTCATTCACAGGCTAATAACAGTATGGTTGCAAAATTCCAGGAATTTTCAAGGCTGGAAACGTTCCATGGGATTTAACAGGAATAAACTGGGAATTTGCAAAATTACATGTTAGCCTGTACCAGTGGGACATAAATATAGTTTGGGAAAAAAAAAAAATCATACTGCATAATCTTGATTAAAAACAACATATTTAATTTAATTTTTCAGTTGAATTTCTACACTTTCTACCCACAGCACAGCAGGGTTGCTAGGGCCACAACCTCCACATGTCCTGGGCATTCTACCAGAACATACTCATAATGTAATCTAATAAAAATGTGTATCAGTTTGCTTGCAATTTCCTTAAAAATTCCCCAAATTTCTACACAATTCCAACCAATTCCTCTAAATTTCCATAAATTCTAATTAAGTTTTCAACTTGGAATATTTCTGAAATTCCTGAAGCTCCCATGGAAAGTTTCCAAAAATCTTCCAAAACGCTAAATAGTAATAAACATTTTAAAATACAATTAAAAAAATAACAAGGGGGAGTAATCACACATTACAATTAAAAACAAACACCTAAACAATGATACTGTCTCCAAGCATTCAATCCTAAAAGAATCCACAAACACATGAGGAAGCTAGAATATAAAACCAATTAATATGATCAGGTGACACAAATTAGAATCAAGGTTCAGAGTTTAAAGAGCAGAAGATGTGAATTTATGACTTACTCATCCTGTTGATTGTGAGTGCAGGGCAGGTAAAGGACTTTGATGGCTTTAACTGCCTTGTGTGACTGATATTTATTGGAATGGGGGTCACTGGCGAAGACAAGGTCGTCACTACTGATGGCCTTCTCTGGGAATGATGCGATCAGTGTATCCATGTTCAAGAGCCAAAGCTGGTCATAGTTAAAGAACAGCATTAACACGTTAAAAAGTTCACCTGCAGGAATATTCTTAGGATACTTATGGGATGCAAAGATACTTAAGCATATCAGTAGAAGATTTAAGTAAAAGAAGGAAAGACGGAAACACTTCTGTCTACACAGAGAACTTCTACTGTCAAAAAAAGGCATAAGAATTGAACAGGTCGTACCATAATTACAGATTTACCATCTGGTGCCTGGATAGAGAAGCGAAATATGCTTTGAGCTGATGAGAGCTCAACAAGTCTGGAACTAAGGGCTCTTTCTAAGAACTGTTGTCTGGATGAGAAAATAATTTGAATAAATAAATACAGTCATTAAAAACTCAGAAATCTGCACAGTAAGTGGTAATTCCCTTTTTGTAATACATAATACATAAGTGAGGACAGTATACTATTGAGACACAATGCAATATAAATAAATAAAGTTGGACAGTACTTGCCTATTTTCTGGCATGGCACATGCTTCGTCTTCACTTTGCCTAACCACCACTTCAGTCATATAGAATTTAAACACATCTGCAAGGGAAGCATATTTACTTTACTTTGCATTCAATAGGCTGACAAGCTTAAATATAATTCAGATCAAAGCTAAACTTCAATCTGTGAATTATTGCCATTGTATGAAAGAAAAAAGACAGATGTTGGTTTTGTGTGAAAAATGCTGTAAAGAGAAAATATGCGACAGCATCGATATTTCTTTTAAACGGGCCATTTTTAAAAATGCCACATTAAGCAGCTAATTCTGTCCCTTCATTGTACACTCTGAGAACTGTTTGAGCATCATATGTTTTCATCCGTCTTATTTTATTGAATTGGTACAAATACACAATGGTAACGTTTGCAGTAAATTTAATAACAGTTTAGACCACTATGGGTCACATTTTTCTGTGTCACTGTCAGATGATTCACTGTTTGAACACTGTGTGAGAAAAGTACAGATGTTCCTGTACAGTGTAGACATCTGGATTTGATTTCTCTGATACCTGGGGATTACCGAGAATAACCTTTGAGGCATATTTCGAGAGAAGCCTAATATAGAACCAGAGCATGCTATTTTCCCTGTTTCATTCAGGTACAAAGGTGTAATGAAACAGACATAAATAAATCCCAGACATTATTACAGCAGCTTTATCACACCGGTTCCTGTAACTCACCTGTCGTGACTGCTTCTCCCAGCACTGCACAGCAATTTTTACAAGCAACCACATTCTTGTGGCCAGATACCTGCTGTGAGACATAGACACAATCCCAAACAGATACATGATCTGAAAGCTTGAACAGGTTTAAGCCACATAGAACAAAAATCAATAACCGGAGAGGAACCATTTACTGGAGTGAAAGATGAATCAGGCGTTTGAACAGAAAAGGGCTCTGCCATTTACTCACACCAGACACAGAGCAATGGCAACCCACAGAATGAGGAAAGGAAAAAAACAAGTAAAGTAAAATCAATAGCCCTAAAGATGTTAGTCCTTTAAGCCTGGTGGAGACTATTTAAAAAAAAAAAAAAAAAAAAAAAAAAAAAAAAAAAAAAAAAAGAAATGTCATAAAGCTTCCTTTAGGAACCTTTTATAAAGAGGAACAGAACATCTTTCTTCACTTGCTGTCAGCCTACAGGCAGTGTAGCTGGAGCCGCATCCCTTTAAACATGAATGAGAACTGCCGAAGCCTTGAGAAAAGAACTTAAATACCACCTGTGAACAGACTAGAGTAGCATTGGTTCTCTATTTAAAGAGCTTGTCAACGGGACACACCTTTCCAGGTTGTAGATTACAGCCCGCGTTCATAACAGGCGAGTCGACTCGCTTTGTAAGGTTTCGATCGCAACTGCTGTCCCGGGTCAAGAGGAAGTAGGTGTCACCAAGTAAACAGTCCTCTTCTCTAGGGAGAAGCTTCTTGTTGGCGAAAGGATCAGGGTGGCAACACCAGTCATCTACCAGTGTATTCCAGTTCCCATTGGGTAATGGAAGAACTCGTCGGAATAACCTGAAGTGGAAAATAATGTATTCGATTTGTTACTAGAAACTAGCGGTGCAACGGTCACAAAACTTACGGTTCGGAATACATTACGGTTTTTGACTTACCGAATTTAATTTCAGCGAAAATAACCTTA
The DNA here is from genome assembly GCA_005784505.1 of Bagarius yarrelli. Lineage (NCBI taxonomy): Eukaryota > Metazoa > Chordata > Actinopteri > Siluriformes > Sisoridae > Bagarius > Bagarius yarrelli. The sequence goes on along the minus strand of VCAZ01000161.1, from coordinate 148,513 downwards.
TGGCGCCTAGTTTTAGCGGATTATAAAAATGTTTAATTAAATATTCACTCCTCAGTTATTATAGTGTAACGTGTAAAACCACCTAAGACCTGAAGAAATACTTCTATTGTGCCTCTTTCACTTCCACTCTTGTGTGAATCGTGTCTGTAGCACCGGACTTTGCATCTCCCATTAGGCGATAAACCTCTCGATAGATGTGATTATCGAACCGTGTGTCACAATCTGTACGGATCATGGATTAACTGCAATCCGTTGCATCCCTACTAGAAACACTTTCAAAATAACTTGTTACAGAACAGCGCGATATGGCTTGACCTGTGACTGACGTCATCGCTATTTACACCATCAATTGCTAGCCTCTGATATGATGCAGGAAATTCAGTTGAAGCCAAAAATAACCCAGACCTCTAAAACCGAAACATCACAACATTAAACAAATTCATATCTTCAGCTTGACTGACTTTCTCATTAACTAGTGAAATAGGTTGCCTGGGAAAAGAAATAATTAATTTTATGTCCTTCAGATAACCCTTTTTAACTGGGGTAATATTTCATGATTTGCATTACACTTAACACTGTACGCAAAACCTGTCACTCCCTAAATCTGCTATAAGACATAGCTATTCCTTAGAGCATTAGATGACTACATATTCATATTTTTATTAAAGATAAATGCATATGTGACCTTTATCGCTGCACCTGTTGCCATAAAAACAAGCTTAGCAAATCTTATGCTTGTAAAGGAGTTCATTTTCATGTACGATTGACAACTTCACCCTCATTCATGGTGAGCTAAACTGGTTGTGTTTTTTTTTTTTTTGGAAAGATTGAAGGAATAGCATTATTTTCAGCTGCCCGGTGACTCAGCATAAGCAGTGGAGAAAAACATACGTTCTCCTGCTTCGCTAGTGTGTGTGTGTGTGTGTGTGTCTGTGATTTGGGAGAGCTGTTTTTCGGTCTGTCGATCACTTCTCTACAACATGACCCTACCGACTGAGTCCTGTCACTGGAATTTCCAGGGTAGAAAGTAATGGCACCCATTCCCTACCCAGAGAGAATGACCGATTTTACTTTTTTCGACTCCCGGCTAATCAGAATTTGTATTTGTTTCTCAAAGTCATAAGCATGGCTGCCGATGTGGTGGATTAAATGGGCAATATCGTAGATACAAAATTCTGATTTGCGGTTAAAGCCGATGTTTTTCTGTTGCATCATTTAAGAAGTCAATTAAAAAGAAAACAGTTGCTATGCTAAGTGCTATGTAAACTGATTAGGCCCAAAAAAAAGTAAGATGTGAAGTGAAACACAGCTGCTGGAAAAGAATATGTCTGGAGTTTCGATTCGCCCAACATGGTGGAAAAGACGTCTTTTTTTATCACGTTGATTGGTCGCGGCTGACTAAATCTTTAAATCACTTAAATTACAGCTAGCGCACGTCCTGCTTGAACTCGTTGCTAAACAAGCTGAATCTGTTTCTCACCTGTCTTTCAGCAGCACAGCCCCACAGGACTGGCAGGAGAAACAATAGCTCCTTTGTGCCCTCAGATGTTGAATTGCGCTGTCCTGAGCCTCTGGCAATAACAAACACAAAACAGGCACACACACACACACACACACACACACACACACACACACACACACACACACACACACACACACACACACACACACACACACACACACACACACACACACACACACAGAACTTAGCAAACAACTGGGCTGATGTACTGTACAGTGCAAACAAAGCGCTAGCATAATGACCACATGCAGGAGTGTCTACATGCATAGACACTCGGGATTGCAGGATAAATGACACTATACAGCAAGAACAGCAGGTTGGAAGGATCTGTTTGAAGATGCACAGGGCTGCGGTCAGACGGCCACCCACACTGCTGAGGAGGATTCAGTTGGTAACAAGAACCATGGTGGCTTAAAGCCAAAGGTCAAGACATTCATATTCATCATTAATCTCAGTTAATCTGTCTGTATGATGATGATGATGATGTGTGGAGTCTAAGGGTGGGCCAGCACTCATTACTCAAATGAGGTTACACAGCCCTTGAAGAAGTTCATGCTTAATGACCTACCAACTTTGGCCCGTAAGGGTTTTGTGATCATAATGATATATGGATTTCTATAATGAAAGTTAAGTGAATATAATTAAATGATGCCTACGATGAACTCGGCTCCTACCTGAACATTGGCCCACCTTCAAACGCACTCGAACATGAAGCCCGTCTACATTCAGCTCTGGACTCTTCTGACATGAACCGTCCACCAGACTGACCTCTGGGGGCAGCGTCACCTCATAAATCCTATCGGGTATGTGGATTTTTAGGGATGAAACTCCACTCGATACATTCACATCAAAGGGGTTCTTAACAACATCCGTTCTAAAAGGGAAAACACACACACACACACACACACACACACACACACATAAACACAAAGTTAGTGAAAAATATCCTTTTTTCCCCCCAACACACAATCTCGGCTGTTTAGGAAACCTGAAAGACACAGTGTGGTGGTGAGAATATTTCAGGCTCATACTACTCACACACACACATATATTATTCAGATGATTTCATCCTGAGGCAGAAAAAAGACAAAAGACAAAAAAGTAGAGACTATTTATCAGCAATGTCTACTTTTGTCCTGAGCCCACTTCTCTCAGGCTAGGGGCTGCTCACATGAGCTTACATGGTGGATTTTATTTAGTTTATTAAAAAATGCAATGTTGATTTTTCTACAGCAGCTTTTGGCTAAGCCACATTCTCGATTTTTAAACACCTTCGTAACTATAATAAAACAGGAACTGACCATTTTTATTATAGCTGTAAATGAAATTAGACCTACTAAATTCTCATCTCCTAAACCAGAGACCAGCATTACACACACCCTGTCGCACACGAGCGCTACAAAAAAAAGACAATCATCGCCATCTAGTGGACAAACGCAGCATTGACAAACTGATAGGGCGATATAAGTACACAGTATGTATTATTATTATTATTATTAATAACTATAATAATAACCATAGGAAGAAGATGAGATACTTACTATTATAGTATTTTTTAGTATTACAGTATAAGTACTTTGGTTATATTATCATTATTATTATACCAACAGACATACTTTCATCAGTAGACCTTTTTAATGTTAGATTTGGTCATTCTGTAAAAAAAATTACATGGACAAAGGGAACAATATACATTTTTAAATAAACAACTAATTCCACAAGACCCCATTTCAGCGGTCCTAAATCATATTTGCTTTGGATGATTGTAGTCCTGTCCGAACCGTCACGGTGATAATTTTTTACAAACTCAGTCCTAGAAAAAAAAATCTGGGCCTGTATTGACAAAACATCTAAATAACAACTAAAAGTAGCTCAGAATTATGATTTATATCTAAAAGTAATGGGCGTGTCAATCCTAAACTTTTTTTTTTGCAAAACTTTCACACTGATTTAGCACTAAAATTAGCTCTTAAATCGTTAAACGTAAAACGTTAGGAATAGTAATATTGTGCTTCTATAAAGGAATTAGTGATAGAGACTCCCTCAATCCCTCAGCCAATCACTGTGTGCGTAGCATGCGGACATCATCCATAGCAACGAGGGCATCCCCGTTCTTTACTTTCAACTAAAATCGTTTATCTATTCCTTAGTAAAAATTTGTCTCAGCAGCTTTGTAAATAGGTTTCAATCGAAAACTCTTAGCCAAGAACGTTTAATGCTATTCAGAAGAATTGTGGGTGGTAAGAGGAAATGTTTGGTAAATATGGAACCTGGTCTTTTCCACTCTTTGTCTGTCTAGTATGGGTGTTTGTACCCAGGATAGTGTGGGAATCCATGATTATAGATCATTTAATTAGCCAGGGGATGGGGAAGTGGTAGTGCATTAGTTAAAGTGTTGGACTGCCAACTGGAAGGTTGTGGTTTTGATTCCAGGGACCACCAAGTTGCCACTGTTGGGTCCCTGAGCAAGGCCCTTAACCCCCAATTGTTTAGTTGTATAAAAGATATAAATGTAAGTCACTCTGAATGAGGGCGTCTGCCAAAGGCTGTAGATGTAACTGTAACCATAAGTCCCAAAGGATTGATAACTGGAGGCTTTGTTGCCTGTAAATCGAGTCACTTTTGCATCCAAAACTTGTGTTACTATCAGTCTCTGTGTGGAGCCCTTTTCTTTCTGATGTATTTGTTTGTAAAACCATAAGCTGGATGTTTTAAAGGACCAACCTTTCGACTCACAGATCAGACTGGATTCAGACACCACAGCTTTTGTGTATGCTTTAATGATGTAGGATTCTCCTTCCATCTACAATGAAAGAATCCTGTGGAACATCCGTCAGGTCTCCTAGTTAATTTCCAACAATAGCTTCAGATTCCTGTTGTTGGCTGACAGAAATCAAACCTAATATAATCTTCTTCTGGTTTTTGACATGCTTTTTTGCTTAATATGATTATAATAACTGCTAAATTGATTTGTTACGACTGATTTTCTCTGACCAGTCCGGTCTTTTTTTCCCCCTCCGATATCTCTTATCAGAAAGAAATTTTACCTAACAGACAGGATGCTTTATTTGTATACATCATTCTGTAAAATTTAGAAAGGGCTGTGTGTGTGTGTGTGTGTGTAAAAGGAAAACAGCAGTATCTGAAACAGCAGCTGTCCCCAACACATTTCTCTTATCCTCATGTGTAATGTGAACATTATCTTAAAGCTCTTGTCCTGTATTTGGATGAACTCGTCTGCTGCCACATGGATGATTGGATCCAGAAACGAAAATGATGAAGACATCTGGGCAACACACTTCCTGTGTGCTTCTTAAACACCCCAATCCCCCAGATATGGACTTGAAATGTGTCTACACGTGAGCTTGACTTATTAAACCACTTATCCAAGCAAATTAATGGAGGGAAACGCACATCTACAACATCAACTAACATCCTCCAAACTCCAGCAGCATGCAGTACTACCAGAGTTAGCACCGGCTAACAACTAGCATCCATTAGAAACATGATAAAGCAGCGGAAATAAAAAATATAAACGAACAGAAATTTACCGTATAATTAACAAGCCAGACTGTAATCGCTCCCTCAGCTCGAGAAAGACATCATCTTGTTTTTTTGCCTCTTCCATTGCTTTAAAATACGATTTATAATAGATTTCTTGAATAAGTTAGTTTTTCTGCAGTTGTTGTTAATTTACTATGAGAGTGCTTTACTGCCATCTATCGATAGTGACGTGTAACTACATTTAAAAAAAAAAATACCGACTGTACCAGAGGTCATAAGACTCGGAACTGCGTCCTGGTGTGTTTAGCTCCAACTTGCTTTAACGCACCTGTCTGTAACTTTCAACTGTAACTAGCAAGACTGAATTGTTAGTTCATGTGTTTGATTGCTGTTGGGGCTCTCTGCAGGACACCGGCCCTCCAGGACTGGGTTTCTTGACCCCTGGTCTATACTAATATATAGTAATCATGTATACAAATGTGTACATGTTCCTTTTGTTCATGCAATAAAGAAAAAAAAACACTGTCGAAATATTTAAAAAACTTTATTCTTACAAAAACATAAATATTTAATTTAATCAGCAATAATTGTAATTCAACTTTTACAACTTAAAAGGTTGTGAGACATTTAAAACATAAAAATATGCACACACACACACCCCCCTATTAAAAAACAACAACAACAAGAACCCCCCCCCCCCAGCATACTATCAAGGCACTTTTTAATAATCATCATGTAAATTAACATCAACCAAAACAGACAAAAAGATTTCATTTTGGTTTGTAACATTACAGCTCCTTTTAGTGTACCTTATTTAGTGCACATCAAGGCTACTTTACACAGTGCAAGTATTTAGGATTAAAAGTCAGCTGTTTCTATAGTCAGCTTGTTTCTTTTCCAAGGGAAATAAAATGTAACACATTTATAAATACATCATACTTTTATTATCACTTAATGAAGCTTGTTCTATTTAGGGCACTTAGTGTTACAGGGATCGCCAGATTTGAAGAGCCCATAAACACTAACTAATGGAAACATTGACAGGGCCCCTAACATGGAACCAAGTTGTACTACAGCACCACACCACACAAGAGCGCTGTGTCCTTCATCTCGCAGGATCACCCCAATAATCACCTTCACGTAGGACAAAGTGAGGACAAATATCACCCATGTTATCACCTGTATCATCAAAAAGAGAAAAAACAGAGGAGGGTAAATATATCTGTCTATTTTCTGCCTTAGACACTGTGGCTGTTTAATGCATATGGCACACAAATGGAAACGCTTTTAAAAGTTTTTAAAGTCACTCTGATTGGTTGTTTTTTTTATAACTATCTCTTATTTTATAGATATCTAGTGTGTTACTTTCTGATTTGCTCATGTAAAAAGGAAGCTGACGTGTGTGATGACTTTTTTGTAGTATTATATTTTGCCGTCAGTCTGGATGTCAGTCTGTTGGTGCCAAACTAATAAACACTTGACCATTGCAACCAAATGATTGCTGAAAATCCCATAGCAAATTAATTCTCTTATTTATTAAAATAATAAACTCAGCTTTATAATAATCTCATTGGGTTTATGTTCTGGAGGTTTTTTTTTATGTAACTAGACCCAAACACATTAAATATACCACAACAGTATAAATAATAAAGTTAATATTTCTGGATATCCTTATTGTTAAGAATCTCAGTGTATCTTTGTTATAACATACTAGAAAATACTTGGAGTCGACCACATTCAACATTTTGTGTACACCTTACATCACACAAAATACACCTTACATCACACAGAAATAAAATAATCACATGGTTGACATGGAGTATAGAGATAGTAGAGACACTCAACTAATGATGATATTAATATTTATGCTGTTTGTATGGGTTAGTATAATAAATAGAACTTTAAGGCATATAAGCTAGTAGAAACCTCACCATGAGTGCAGCCCCTAGTTCATGATCAACCAATAAAGGACAGGGACTCAATGCTGCCATGCCCATGATGTAAGCCCCAAACCCTGTACCAGTCACTGTGAGAACCCCCATCAGCATCAGAGACCTGAAGGTGAAAAAAAGATAAGTTAGGATATACATTAGAGACCTGTATTTAATAACTTATCTGTCTATGTCTCACCTGATTGGAAAAAACATGGCAATAAAGCAGGCCACAGGGTTAGCCACTGCAGCCATAGTAGTCGCCAAGTGATAGGCCTGATTACCGTATGGCAGACAGGAGTAAGACTGGACTGAAGGGAGAACCGCATTGGTTAATGCATTAACCCAAGCCAAAACAATGAAAATAAAGACCACTTCTGCTCTGCTGTAGGAGCCTTTTCCAAAGTTACTGCGAGTTTTATGCTCTTGACTTTCTGGATTTTCCAGCATGGGTGTCTGTTCTGCAGGAGGGTTCTGCAGGGAAAGGTTAATGTCAACCTTCTCTTGGTGCTTGGCTTCATCAAGATAATTCTCACATCTCTGTTCTTGTACTACAGCAGGGTGATAGTTGAGCATCACAAAAGCACCCAGGCACACTGCCATCATAGTGCTAAGAAACAGGAAGAAGACCTGGACAGAGAAGTTAGCTGGCTGGTAATACGCCTCCAGTTCATCATTGGTCTCTCCGGTGTAGTTGACCATGCTTATATTTGTGATAGCTGTAGTATTCTTGCATTGGACCACCCCAACACCCTGAATCAGAGCCAGGAGTGCTGGAATCAGGCCACTTAGACCCTCGCCAACAAAATAAGTGGTAAGGTACTGAGGTTGGAGCCTCATCATAAAAGGTAGAAAGGTGACAGAGGAGGTGCAGTCCACCACTGACAGTAGGAAGCTTAGAGACAGCAGAGCTACACTGTGTACCTCATTTCCCACAAACAGTGTGTGCTTCCAGAAAAAGGCCAGTAGAATAGTGGCTAATACACCTAGTACTACAATGATGTAGATGACTGGCCGCTCATCCAAGGCTCCTGGCCTGAAGCGATGCATAAGTGTGATGAAAAGTGGCCCGATGTTCGCCAACTGGATGATTACAGTGAGGTAGGAAGGCAGGTACCAACCCTCAGGGATCTCAGGTACAATCAATGGGAGCTCAACCCACATCCCATTGATGGCAACCCAGGACCCAATGCCAAAGAGGCAAGCCAAAATGTGTGTCAGCAGTGACATGTTGCAGCAAATTATATCAGTTACTAATTAGCCAGCAGGTAGAAATGAATGTCATCTGAAAAATAAACACAAAAAATCTTAACAGCAGGTTCTCCTATTTTTAGATCATCATTTATCTTTTACGATCAACGCTTTAAATGTCATGAGTTCATTAGGTCTCTTAAACTTCTTTCCAAATATACACTATATTCACTCATACTACTAAACTGATTTAAAACCGATCATCCTCTTTAAATCATTTCTGGCTTTAACTGTATCATGGTAGCTTCTTGAGCAGCAGTGAATGATGTGCCTTTTGAAATAGTTGTGTAAAATTCCCTTAGTTGATGTTATTGTGTAAATATTGCTTCCAAAATCATAAAGCTTTTACTGAAAAATGTGTCAAATTTGCAGAAGATGCTATCTCAATGGTTCTTATTGGTTTTATTTCTTTAATTTCAGGCACTGATACTTTTGTTTTAATATTTAGTGAAAACACAGTGTCTGTGACGAGTATGTGATTGTGTCACAGTGTAAACTTCTTAACGCAACTGTGTAGTGAGAAGTGCAAAACAAAATAATCCGAAAAAAAATCACAGTAATCCAAGTGAGGATTGTTTCTTAAACACAAGCAGATTTAAAGTTTATGAAGTTGTTTGTAAGCTTGTATATTTTCTTTTCATGCAGCAACCTTGTTGCTTGCTATCGATTTTGCTGTATATGCTTGTTGATTATTTTCTATTTTGCTTTATATGCTAAGCAGAAATACTTTTGGTAAGTATAGTTCTATGGTTTAACTTTGAAAAAACTAGTAGCAAGGAATCCAACTTGTGTCTAAGGATTTTTGGAAAAAAACTGTGGGCCGATCAAAACACTTGAAACAAACGAAAGCCTTATAAAGAACTATTCCAAAACATCAAAACTGTCATCAGTCATCTGGGTAATGGCACAACACTGTATTCTCTAAAAATCTAAAGCGAAAGTCCTTGCTGTATAAAAAGCAGTAATAACCATCTAATAACCATCTAATGCCATCAATGTGTGTCGACAAACCCGCCTTAATCCTTTTTTTCTTCTTGTAAACCAAACTGTTATGAGTTTATTTAATAAATAAAAAACATCAAATACTTAAATAACATGTAATAAATTACATGCTGTGCTGAAAAATTGCATATAACACGGTTATTGTACAAACATTTCCCTCGCCTTCATTACCAAAAATAGATGTGTGTGCGCAGTAAAATCTATTTAGTTGTGCATTCATAAATAAAAAGTAAATTCATATCTTTTTTTAAATTTATAGTTTAAAAAACCTGGCTTGTGATTTAATTAAATAGAAGTTCTGTTTTATAGTAAGAATATTGCGGTTCTACATGTTCAACGTTTCAGGGCATTTTACATTCAATTGTGCATTAGCAACTGCTTATGATTCACTGTCTAAATTCATTATTGTTTACTTTGGATCATTATGATTAATACAGTCTAAATTTATTAATGTTTCTGGACTATCATAAATCATTTCAATATAGTTTGTCTAATGTCATGCTGTGATCGGATGTTAATCCAGGAATTGTCATTATCAGTAAATTGTTTCAGTATCAGTATTTTCAGTCTCAGCCAAGATATATACTTATATATCTTATATATATAGATATATATATGTTGAAATATATCTTATATATAGATATAAGATATATTTCAACAGTTACGCAAATGTTCTGGACAAAAACCAAGAAAAAAATCATGAATTCAGGCGGGTTTATTCAGCAAACCCTGATGACATCAGATGGTTATGATTGGTTGATTTAAATGTTGTTTCAGGATCAACCAAGGATGTTAATCCAAGATCGCATTCTACTTGAAAAATTACCTCCACCATGTTTTGTCTCCTGGACAAAATGTAAATATCTGTTGTATAAAATAGCTTATTTAAGGCAGAACTAAGATTTCTGATATTTTAAAAACAGTATTAATAATTTGCAGGTTTAACAAAGGCATGTAAAGTTTTGACTTTAATTTTATATGGTTCCTTTTTATTAACTCAATATACTGCAAAGGTGCCTTTAAAGAATTCAATTTTCCATTCAGTTTTATTTGTTTAGTGATTTTAACAATAGACATTGTCTTAAGGCAGCTTTACAGGACAGAATCGAAGTTTTATTACAATAAAAAGACATTTAAGACAGTATTTATATATAAAATTTTAGGATAAAAGAAAACCTTGTTCTTTATCATGGGAACAATCAAATGTTTATATAAAGTCAACGACAAAGTAATTGTAAAGAAAAATTCTACTAACATCTATTTAGGTGTGTCTTTGTTGTATCACGATAAACTTCTTAGTTAAATATATTAACAGGTTCAGCATAAAAGAGAAAATTATACATTTTGTACAGTATTAAACACATGAAACTTTAAAATCACAGCTATAGTATTTAGATTATCACTTGGCAATCTTCTTAATACCCAATGGGTCAGGCAAAGTCACATGACCTTTTCCCTACAATCCCACTGACCTACACCTGACCATCAACCCAGAGCTATCATTCACTACATTATTTATCTATATAGTAAGGAAACAAGTGACTTTCGTGAAAATCTAAACATTTCCTTCTTTTTTTCTTCCTTCTTTGTTATTCACCTTCACTTCCTCATTCTATTAGCCTACAAACCTTTCTTCAGAATGAAGATTTAGGTTCCTGGGATGTTCCTTAACAGTTTTAGTACAAAACCAATCACACACAGATACAAATAACCTACCTGACGTTGTTCTGGCCAACCGACTTCATTATTGTGTTTAGCACATTGTAGATAAGGTGCTTGTCATTACATGAGGCAGCATCTTACACACTCTCTCCTTTTCTTTTGCTGTTCAACTGACTGGAGAAACCGTGCAGGCGCAAGCTTCCTGTGTGTCACACACTCTAACCCAATAAACGACACAGCCATGTGCCCAGCCCTCCCCATTAGTCATGACGAAAAAAGAGATCAGGAAGAGGAGGAGGACCTATGATGTAGGAAAGCACCTCCTCCACCCTTGTCCACTCCTCCTCCTTTCCCTGCTCAAGCTTGTGGTTTTTCCCCACCAGGAAGTGAGTTAAACACTGTCAGTGTGCAAGATGACTACCTATTCTACTTAAACTTGTAACTCTAGTTTTTATTAACTTCCTTCTATTTTATTATCCTTAAAATGTGTCGAAAACATCCTTTCATTTTGTTTTCTAAAACATCTGATAAATTGTTTATCCATACGTTATAATTATTGGTCTCTATTTAGCTACCATAAAGATCGAATTATTTTTCTAGTTGACCCCTTAGCATGATAATAGCAACCTGACAAGATAGAAGATATCAAAGTTGTAAGTGGTAGCACAGTGGTTAAGGAGCTGGACTGCTAATTGGAGGATCAGAATTTGATTCCCAGCACCACCAAGTTCCCACTGTTGGGCCCCTGTGCAAGGCCTTTAACCCCTTAATGTCTCAGATGTATAAAGGCGATAAAAAGTCGCTCTGGATAAGCCCATAAATGTAAATATCAGTAATTCTTATCCTTTAGTTAATTAATTCTGTTCATTTCTGGCAGTTGGATGTAAGAAAAGTACTCAAACAAGAACAATATTTCAGCATTATTTTGTAACTCATCTTTAACATACTTACTCTTACAGTATCCTGTCAAAACACTGAAAGGATTTTATGATTCATTTTGTATAACAGAAGAAGAAAAATGTGTTTATTTTAAGCATATATATATATATATGCAACCTCATCATTCAAAGTTATTTTTAAAAAACTACTAATGTAATAATTCTTTAAGGTACCGTTGATGACAAAGCACATGAAAATGGGTAGGCTAATAAAGCAAAAACAATTCAATTAGCACTTTGCACTAGTTTTTAGGTTAGAGCGCTTTAACCTGTGGCATAAACAAATGTTATTAACAATAAAGTTAGGAGATGTTTCTATCATAGTTTATTTATTTATTTTTTTAAATCTAGGATGTTTTCTAGATTATATCCTTATACTAATTGACTTGGCCACGAAATAAAACACCGGTTCAATTCAAATGTTTGTGAATGCTAGAAACAAAAACACACAAGAGAAACAACTGAGCTATTTTATTTATTGTGATTTGGAAATATTGATCATTTGCAACTTTTATACTTAAATAAATAAAGAATTCATGATCTTTCACCACTACCAAACCACCTTAAAAAAAGTAAACAAACATATTTATGATTAAATTTGCCATAAATGAGCACCAATGATTTAATTAAACAATTAACACATAACTACAGATTAAGCATTATCTGAAGTACATAAATGGTATATGTGAAATATATAAAGTGCTATTATTCTAAGAAGACAGATTCTTACCTGGCTCCTCGCTTCACTTCTTTGCATTCTCCATATTATAAACCCAAGGACTACTTCACTATCAGACTGACCTTGCTGAGGAGCACATGCTTACCAATCGATAGGGCTGCTTCTACAATGAACTAACACAGGCAGCTCACACAGCAGGTCCTCAGGAAGGTGGGGATCAGTTTGTCTGTCAAAAAACACTTCCTATGAGGCAACTCAAAGGGGTAGTTTGCAAAATCAAAATCTAGGCGCCTAAGCAAGAACATTCTATGTTTTATCCTGAAATAATAATAAATGAATTGGTTTAGACATTATGCTTCTTCTTATTTCGCACATTTGTGAATGTTACTGCTGCTATTATTATCAAGTAGCTACATTTTATTTGTACATTGATGATATCGTTGACGCTACTTGTTACTGTAATATTGTTTTCCCGTCAGTCAGTATTTTACGCAAAAAACAGTATTGTAAAGTTACACATCCACATGCAAATCTTTTATATTTCTGTATTTACATAGTCTACACCTCTATTAATCTGGTTTTATTTTATTATGAAGTTTGTGTATTTTACTTTTTTACTTATCATGACATTTAATGTAGACAGCAAAGAAAGAATTGTATTGTACAGGAAATCTTTTCTTACTGTGCAAATGACAATAAACGCTTTGAATCTTCAACCTTGTAAATAATGTAGTTAGAATATTCTTCCTTCAGTGTAGGAAGTAATAATGTATTGTAGGATCGATTTGTTTTTATAAAAGAGTTATATGCTTAATTTGTACAGTATAAAATTTAGTTCAAGGCTGTTCATTATGTTTTGTCTTTTCTACAGAGAAAGAGCTATCGGTGCCTCTTCACTGTTTCACTCTAGAGACATGCAGTGGCATCAGTTTACCAAAACCCAAGGTCAAACTAAATCAGCTCTGGTCGACAGTATGCGTCTTAAAAGCATTTGGTTACATTACTAAAATATCTACTTAAACATTTTAGCTTTCTAGGCATAAAAAAAATTCACACCAAAACTAGTTTTAAATTAAAGAGCTGTCATAAAAAAAAGTTAAAACACTGGCAGCAATTAAATTAATTAACAACAAATAATCCCTAGTACCAATAAACTGTATGCTTGTATAATTACTTACTGTTTCTCACAGATGTAAAAATAAAAATATGCTTGTCGTTAAAATGTTAACTTAGACTCCAGCTTAAAACCGGACTGTTGCTGTTAATGCTACTTACATTCATAACATCAAGGGAAGGTAATTTCCTAACTGTACATTGTACTGTACATACCCAGTGTGCTCCATATGGGCTGTTTTAATGAACTCTAATTGAAGACACAACATTGCTGGAGATCAGGTTTTCCAGGCACCACATTCCATTGGTAGTTAAGAGGGTATGGGGTTAGACTGCTGATCTGAGGATAGTAGGTTGAATTTTTAAAGTCGCCTAGCTGCTTCTAGTCAGCCTTAACTGCTTAGTTGGAAAAATGAGATAAATCTAAGTTGCTCTGGATAGGAATGTCTGCTAAATGCCAAAAATCATGGAAATACCGGAAAGTAAATGTTCTGTTAATTAATATTTTTCACTCTGTCTGATACGAAACAACTGCCAAACTATACCAAGTATCTAGCCAGTTTAATATTATCCACACACTTAAACAGCAAGACAAACTAATAAAAGCAGCAAAATGTTAATTTAATAACCTTAATAACCTAGTAATAAATTTAAAAATTATAATAACAATGTTATTACACATAAAGTAATCTGTAAGCTTTAAGAGGAAATCTGGGTGTGTCATGTAAATCAGGAAGTTTCATCAGCTCTGTAAATTTTTGGTGTACTATAAATAAACTTTCATAGGTATGGGTGTGGAATTTTGTAGTAATTATATCTTTACTTCCCTCTTTAGTTTATTAGCCCATTTCTTTCTAAACCAAATCAAAAAGACAAAGCTTTTAAATGCATCACCACTGGCTTTCCTAAGGAATATCTTAGTTTTGTTCATGTTCATATTAACATAAACAAGTGGTGGCTTAGTGGTTAAGGTGTTGAACTGATACCAGAAAGACCAGGGTTCGATTTCCAGCAACACCAAGACACCACTGTTGAGCAAGGTTAAATCTAAGTCGCTTTGGATAAGGACGTCTGCCAAATGCTGTAATATTAACAGTTTATTTTAGTTTAGATTTTAGTTAAAGTAGCTATAGTATAGTACCCACTTCGTAGCCAATACAGGAAATTGAATTCACTGTATCTATTCTTATGATATATAAATAAATGAAAAAAAAAAAATAAATAAAAAAAAAAAAAAAAATAATATATATATATATATATATATATATATGTATATATGCAAAATGAAGTTTTCCCAGTTTTATAATAGATAAATATATAGAGGCAAGTAAAGTTAAAACACATACATACTATTAAAATTATTTAATACTATGCCATCCTCTGCCTCAGCTTTCTTAGTATGTATTAAAGCTAATTTTAGAGCTGTTATTTATTACATGAACAATAAAAAAAATATATTGAAAACAGAATTCCATTAAAAAGGTTTATTTTACAAGAAACCCTCTTATTAGTAATATTTGTCTACAATGAAAAAAAAAACAGTTTGGAATGAGTTCATGCATTACATTGTTGGATGTCAAAATGCATAACCTAAAAAAATCTTTCCAGCAATTAAGCATAAAAAGGTGTTGAACTGTTAATTAAAAGACCACGGTTCGATTCCCAGCATTTGCCTCTGCTGGGCCCCTAAGCAAGGCCCCTAAAGGTACAGTGTCAATTTTTTCAATCTGTATACAATGAATGTTGTATAGATACTTATTGTCGCATCATTGTTACTGCAGTCAGTGAGCAACTGAAACAAAAAATATTCCACAGACTTTCCACAGTAATATTTACACTTTGTATGCAATATCAACAAAAAAGGCACATACATGACACATGATATGAACCCAAGGCCACATCAAGACATTATTTAAGGTATAAAATAACAGCAATACAGGCCTCTACAAAAACAAATCAAAAGTGTGTGGCTCTTGGTTTGGATAAAATATGTTTTAAGACTGGCAGAGTGTGAGCGCTGGACAATTCATAAGTTGGCTAATCTCATGGAGACCTACACTTTTATGTCCTCTTAGGGAAGCACACAAAGTTGATTGTTCAAGATTATGTATTCATAAATCTATGCAGGAATAACAAGTTGAAGTATAATTACTCTACAAAAACGATAACATTAGCTAAATTTATATATTTGACTGCGGTATTAAAAAAACTTTTTTTTTTGGATGTCCAGTGTGTCAAGTCTTCTAAGACTGCATTAAAATGTACCGTTTTACCATGTCTGATTTACTGTAATATTTAAATAGCTCAACAAACCCAAGGAAACTCTACAACCACACTTACAAAGTTCAGTACAAATGTACATCAGTGTCTGATTTTTAAAGAGTATATAATACATAATAATAATAATAAAGAATACATTCTTTTAAGCCTTAAGGCAGTTAAACCAGGTATGTCTGTTTTGGTTTGCATCAGTTGTTGTTCACACCCTCATAGTGAAGGACCCCAGTATGCACGTTATTTAATATCCAGAAAAAAAAGATTTGGGATCTGGGAGAGCAGAGGCATCATGCAGCTAATACCCATGCAGAACATTCCAACACTGTAAGTCTCTTCGAAAAGTGAGAAGGATATACTGTATTTGCTTTGCCAAAACACACAAGCAAAACATGTAAATACAAAGTTAAGGAGCTGGCAGAATGTTGTGTTGTTGGAAGAATTAAGGTTGCATTAATCCTGACTGTAGATAAAATTTCCATCACACCTCTGTGGGAACATGATCCACTGGTTCTTGGATTAAAGAAAAAACAGTGGGTGAGTGTGTGAAAGGTTGTGAAGTAGCCCAATGTGTGTTGTAGACTCAGTGAACTATGTTCTTTTATTTTGGCCTGTATCACTTTCTGGGCCTCTGAACTTCTGAGTCCTTTTGTTTCTACATGCTGGGATCTGAGGGTAGACTCATGTAGGTTCTTTTTCTGCCTCCTCTGAAGTGAAGAAAGAAGAACAATTACTCTATTTTTCCTCCCTCAAACATAATATGATTTATTAAAGAAAAAGTTATCCTGTTACTGCAAAAGATCAGTAATTATAGGTCATTGTTAACATATAAAAACACAATTTTAAGATCACTTAACAGCATTCATTTCTAATGGAATTGGTTTGGGACTCAACGATGATTAGACATTCTGTATCAAATAAAATATTCAACCAGATACTACACAATATTATGAAAACTTTAATGTTTAGCTATTCAGCTAAAAGACTATAGATAATCACTATAGATAATTCAGTAATTATACTAATATTATCACAGGTCACGGATTCAAAATTAGTCCAGACTGAGCCTGCATACAGAAATAAATGCCTAGATTTAAATACATATAAAATCATTTTGAAATCAAAAGCTTGGTAGGGTTGTTAAATTCTATTTTTCTTCTCACTGTCCATGTGTCTGATCTATATTTCAATATCAATACAGATATCAGGGCTCTGAGTATAGGCTAATATTCAAAACTAATTTGATAGTGGCATCCTTATTGTGAGTTACTGGATGTTCTGAGAGCTTTGTTGCCAAGTAATACAAACTATGACTGTGATCATTTATATTTTGTGTACAGTTTTAGCCTAGTTTTGGCCCTGATACTAATCGCTTTCATCAGAATAACACATCCCAGAATCCAGATGTGTGGAGATATTTTCTAGGCTGACAAACCTGAGGGGGAGGTACAGTCATCATCTCCTACTGGAGAGAACTGGTCTGTTCCTAATGCAGCTATAGAGCTCCGTGGCCGAATGCACCGTTCCCCAGAGAAACTTCTGTGTAATATTGCCTACATCAGACAAACCAGAAAACCATTAATGTAATGAACACAGGCTGCATAACTGCACCTACAGCCTCATAGAATAAGCAATAGTAGGTGCAACAATACATTTATTTTACATTATATTACATTTATATGTCTAGCATTTGGCAGATGCCCTTATTCAGAGCGACTTAGAATTTTATCCGATCTTTTACCTAATTGAGCAGTTGGAGTTTTAAGGCCTTGCTCAGGGACCCAGCAGTGGCTGCTTGGTGGTGCTAGAAATTGAACCTATGATCTATCGATCAGCAGTCCAACACCTCAACCACTCGGCTACACTTTCCACTACATTATCTTTTATGATTTTTACAACTTTTATTTTTAGGAAAATACACACAAAACCAACCTTCCTAGTTAAAGGGCTACTAGGAGCTGAGGCGCTGCTGTATAAACTCAGACTGGAGTTTGACCTGCTTACTGTCATCCCTTTGCTTCCTCTGAATCCGGATGAATCAAAAGAATGAGGTGACAGGTACTTCTCTTTGATCTTTAAGTTTGTCCGACCTTTCACTGTTTGAGAAATAACAATGATTGGGTATGGAAGTGTATATATCTTTTCCATTTTTAGAAGAACATAGAAAGGTATTTACCTCTGCAAGGGTCATTTTTAACAAGAAATTCATCCAAGGCTGTCCATCCACCTCCAACACGTACCATAAGTGTGCTTCTTAAAATACGCACCATTCGTAACTGCTGGGAGTCTCCAAACTGTAAATCATACAATCAGGTCACTTCAGATATTTAAGTTATGTCAAAAAAATTGCGATTAGAAGAACATAATTTTACTCTTACCCTGTATCGGTTAGCGCTAACCTGCTCCACCTGAAACCTCTTTGGGCAGCTGCACTGGGACACCTGTCTACTTACCTATAAAAATTGTGTTGGATTTGTTAAAAGCCGATGAAATACATTGTGAGAAATTTATATAAATGTTAGATACTGCCAACCTTAAAAAGAATACATACTATTATTAATGGCATTACATATGTGGATCTTAAATGAACAAGGTACCTCCTCATTAATTTGATCTACATCAACCGTTCTTCTGTAAGGATCTCGGCTTGGGTGGAGCGCACTCACAAACTCATAGTAGTCAATGAACCCATCACCATTTACATCAAAGATGTTTGCAACAGCAGTCATTTCCAAGGAATTGGTTGGGAATTCTATCCAAAAGCAAAGATAATTGTTAGACATACTGTATCCAGTAAAAGATTTACACAGATACTACAGAGTTAGATATAGAGCTTTAACATTCAGCTAGTTATGGCTATAAATAATTTAGTAATTACACTGATATCATTACAGGTCAGTTTTCTCATGGACAAGTAAAATGCACTCTTTAGTAGGGGGTTGAGAAACAATGTCCAGATGGAGCCTGCATACAGAAGTAAAAGCCTTAAACTAGACAGACCAACTAGCATTGCCATTCACCTGAAAAAACTTGGGTACACCAACACACAATTCAACTTGTGCCACAAATCACCTTGTGAGACACCCTAAATCCTAATTTTAAGGTGAGTGTTTTTTTTTTTCTTTTTTTTTATCAGGTTTTTTATAAAAAAAAAGCAGATTATCACAATAGTGTCATCCCAGTTGGATCTCTGGCGTTTTTTTCCCCCCCAGTGAATCAATTATCCCCCCCATCCGCTTGTTTCTGACCAAACTCCACTTCTACAGCATAGCATATCAGATGTTTTTTAAACTGTGATTTTAGATCAGAATCAATTTTAATAAAAAGCTGTTCTGTGATTGAGTCTACTGCTCCTTCTATCAGTAATAGGAAACACATGAAAAAAACAGTGTATTTACAACGCAGAACAATGGATGCTGAAACATAACATTTAGCCGCAAGTAATTGGAGAAGGTAAGTTTTGTACTGCTTACTAGAAGCCAGAACATTGTCGATGAACTCCTTTTGGGTGATTCGACCATCCTGATCTCGATCGATGCTACGGAAAACATCTAAGATCCGAGACTTCAGGTGACTTATCCATTGCATGTACCTCTTGCGCCAGATGTTGAAGTCAAAGTTAGCGAACTCTTCCAACTGTAAAAGTGAGTCAAACAATAAACCCCTAAACCTCCAGCTAGTAATTTGATCATTCATCTAGTAGTCAGTTTAATGAGTTAGTGGTTTATACAGCCACTTAAATAAACATTGATGTAGTTTTTTTGTTAAATGCTAACACAATTGACAGTAATGACCTCTTTGAGTCTCTGCAAGTGCTCTTCAAGTCTGGTCTGTCTGCTGTGAGCCTGAACCCACAGTTTCTGCCACTGGCTGACCAGTTGACACAAGTGGGGTGTGTGAGGTTCCAGATTCTCCAGGGGCAATGAAACTGCCACCTGGGATTTTGTTCCACCTCTTCTTTCTGTACACACAGAACACAAAACTAAACTAAGACACGTTATTTTTATTTTTTGTGGTAAAACAAGAAGTATTTGCTGACTGACACTTACTGGTTGGTGTCTTGTGGCTTTGAGACACCTGCTGCTTAGGTCTCAACTTGAGTTTGCAGGATTTCGTAGCATTTTCTACTTCTGCTACTTTACTCTTTAACTCAACCATTAAAACCTACAACGAGACAATGAATATCAGGTTCATCAGGTTTTGTAACAACTTTCTGGTTGTAGTAAAGGTGACTAAGATGGGTTAAGCATTTGTACCGCATGCTGGGTGATTAGCTCAGCTGACTGCTCTATGTCATCCAGCAAGGGTTCCTGGTCTCTGAGGTTTAGTGATTCTTCAGCAGAGGAGATCCAGTCCAGGAGGCACTGTACCTCCTTTCTCTCAGCCTCCAGAACTGAAAGTGCTGCCTGAATTCGCTCACCGTGCTGTTGTGCCCATGTCTGAACCTGAGTCAAACATGTAACACACACATACACAAGTAAATAATCAGAAGCTTTACTAGGAGCTGCTTGTGTAGATGTATACGAAGTCACTCACCTCTTCATAGCGGGTTCTTGTGACACTGATCCAAGATTTAATTGTAATAACAGAATCAGGATGGCAGGAAGACAAAATCTCTTCGCCTAAGGTTTGTATGCATTCCAGCGCCATCTGATGTCTATTGAAAGAACTCATTGATTCCTGATCAAACAAAAAATAAAAATTAATGTTTTATCTCCCATGACATTTACAACAAAACTCTTAGAACCCTCATACCTTGTGTAGTTTGAGAAAAGTTAGAAGAGTCTCTTCTTCTTCAGGCAGTATACCATATTTCAAAACTCTCTCAATGTCAGCAAGTTGATCAAGGAATGAGTGAACTATTCGGTCGAACTCTTCAGCCTATGAGAGAATTATATGTACAGTGTGTTATTAGGAGTCACTGAATATATTTTAACATATAAAACTATGAGGCTATCAGCACTTCAGAACCAGGCTGCTATGTGTTATTTTCATAATCAAACAGCTTTGACAACTGTAACATGTAGTAAGATGTTAGATGGATCATATAATATAATGTTAATTTTAAAAAGTTGTGTTCCTATTTTGGCAGTATGGCAAAGCGTTTTTTTTACAGAGATATAAGGTAAAGCATTTGGCAGACGCTTTAATGCAGCGCGACTTACATTTATCTCATTTATACAAGTGAGCAATTAGGGGTTAAGGGCCTTGCTCAGGGGCCCACAGTGGTAGCTTGCTGGTGCTGGGAATTGAACCCCAGTCTTCCTGGTATCAGTCCAACACCTTAACTACTAAGCCACCACTTCTTGTCGACTTTGGGAAAGCCGAAAGATAAGAGAACCTTTTACTTTACAATTTTTTTGTAACATGCCAGACACGATTGTGTCATTATGATAGTTTATTGCTGCTACTACATCGCTGTCAAACATCTATAGGGTACAATACACTTTTTTTTAATACTACAGTTCCATACTTTCTGAAGATTTGTTGTGGGAAAAAAAATGTAGAAACAAAACACTGGAACAAGTCAATGTAAGAAAATAAGCATAACATAATAATAAGATGAGATGAAATGAGAAAATAAGATGAGAAAATAGAAAGATAGGAAAATAACAAAACATTTCTTCTCATATAGCGCCTTTTAAAGAGACATCTCAAAGCGCTTTACAAAAAAAAGGATGCAGGGTTTAAAAGAACAAGACAGTACAAATAAAACCAAATCACTAACACGCAAGTTTAAAAAAGAGTTTTAAGAGATGCTTTAAACACTTTAAATAAGCAGCATGTCTGACATTGTGGGGTAAGTTCCATTACATAAAATAGGAACAGACCTCCCAACTTTTGGTTGAGATATCACACAACCTGATTATTGATTAGTTTTTTCCTAAACAGTATTTTCTACTTAAATATAACCAGGGTCATTTCTTAAATACACTCATTACATCTATACATTTAAATAGGGGCCTCTTTAACATATATGTATATTTATAAAGTTCCAGTACAGTGAGCAATACCTGTCGTAGTGCTGCCTCCAGTCTGGTCTGTCTGGAGACTGAGAGTTTACACACAGCCTCCCATCGGACTTCCAGTTCCTCCATCTGCTCCTGCAGCCAATGGGCATCAGCAGTGCTTCCACGAGTCAGATCTCTTACCGAACGCTTCAGGGTGCGAATACAGCTGGCACGCTTCCCCAGTTCTTTCTGAAACACCTAAGACAGATTCAAAGTCATTCTATATTGCCCCAAAGTGGTGAAGATTCCATTGGGCAAAAAAATAATTGATTTTTATCGAATAACATTGAGAAAGTACCTTGTGCTTGTCAATCAAATTATTAACCAAGTCTTTCTCCCCACCAACAGGCACATCTTCAGCAACCTGTGGCTCCGCCCTGTATAACCAATCATTAAGTGCCTGAAGGGCATCACTGAATCTTCCAGAAAATAGCAGTGCCTCCTCTAATTTATGTTGCCTGGGTAGCAAAAATAATATAATTATGGCTTTATATAAATAAAGGAATATACTTTTACTAAGCATGTACTATGCATACATTGATTGTTAGTAATATTTACCTTTCCAGAGACTTTCCACTGATGGTATCCCATGAGTCTCGGAGCTCAGACACCAAGTTTTCAAGGTGCTGGGTGTCAAAAGGATTCTGAGTTTTTACCAAGAGGGTGCGACCATTTTTTAAGCAGGCCTCATACATTGGCCTCTTCGAGCGAAAGAGTTTGTGGAATTCCTGTGAACACATTTCCACATGGTGAGCAGGGTTAATCTCCTAAAGCTTTTAGTTCTTTTTCTATATTTATTTATATATAAATCTTTGCCAGAATTGTAAAAATACAATACCACTTGCATACGTCTTCAGGTTTTCCAGCAGTTTACTGTTCCAAAAGTTTATACAGTAAACACTGTATATTTTTTAGAAAACGGTACCTTTTGCTCAGTGAGCTGCTGTTTGATTTCTTCATGTGACATTGCAATCTCTTTATGTGTGTCCAGAGTCTGTTCTACATCACTCATCCAGTCCATCAACAGCTGCCAGGACTCATTAAACTGCACAGATGACAGAAATAGATAAAGGTGTTAAAAAACAATTTAATAATCAATTCTATGTTATTAATAAAGAGCAGTACGGCTAAATGGCAAAATGGAAATGATTTTCATTGTCTGTGAAGTGTAACAACTTTCCTGTCCTGAACATGTTTTTTGCCAAAAAAACTTAGTTACCAATTCGTTGACATCTGAGATTTACATAAATGATAAACCGTGCCACGGCATAGAAAGCTGATGATATGAAGCGATAATCATACACTGATCGCTGATGAATTAGACAAAAAAAACCTCTATGCTGTTAAACATTAAGTTAAATTCATGGCATATGGAAAGCGCTCTTATCCAGAGCAGTCAAGAGTTAAGGGTCTTGCTAAAGTGCACAGCAGTTGTAGCTTCATGATCCTCAAATTTAAACCTACAGCCTTTAATTAGTCTTAGCTAATACTGCCTCCTGCCCTAGTTGCCCTAGTATTCTTGTCCATGTGAGAGCTAACTCACCTGTTTAACTTGTTTCCTAACATTCTCCAGCATCTTTCCTCTCTCCGTGGTGTGCTGATGCAGCTTCCTGTAGCGGTCTTGCACTGTTATCAGTAGATTCTGTACCACATCGCAGTCCTCTTTTCTGCTAAGCTCCAAAAGCTGTGAGGCTGCATTCTCCACACAAGTCTTCTTCTCGCCATATGACTGGACCTCACTTACCAGCATCTGACATCATTAGAGCACATTACAATAAGAATATTACAAAAAACAGCGTTAGCAGTAACATGAATACAACAACAAACCTTGTGTTCCTGAAGTTGGGTGCCGATGGTATCAAGGATAAAGCTGGGAGTAGGCAGAGCGCCAATCACCTCTTCACACTTTGCCATTTTAGTCAGCAGATCCTGAACATTGCTGTTAAACTCTTTTGCAAGACCAAGTCCTTCTGTTAATTTAGCCTGGATAGCAAAGGAGAAAAAGGAAATTAAAATGGAACAAATACTTTTTTGTAGTTAGATGAATTTTGTGCTGATCTGAACTTTTTTGATCACCTTGCGGTCTTGCATTTTGGTATAGACGGTGTTCCATTTCTTCTCCAGAATGCCTAAACTGTGCTCAGTGCTGGAGCCATGAGCCACGTTGCTTTGCTCCAGCATTCTGTGGACAGCGTTATGGATATTTGTGTAGGCATGCAGCTTAGAATCCATCTCATTACACAGCTCCTGTAGACAAACAAGTGACACAGACACAAGCAATTTTACAAGTCAATTTTTATCCAAGAAGAATAACAAATAGCAATATTTTCGAAATATTTTTGCATTTTTGTCTACTGTGGTGTGTAGCTTTACCAGATGAGCACTGAGTCTCTCAGAGGCCGAGTCTGGCATTCCCCATACAGATTTAGTGGAGGACAGCTTCATGTCAGTGTACTCCAGCCATTGCAGAAGATCCTGGATTTCCAGTGTTACATCTTGAACCTGTGACAAACAGTACACAGTCAGAATTTGTGTATACATTTATGTAATATTAGATTAGATTAAAATAGGAAGAGCAGTCATAACCAGACTGTGAATAACCAATTAAATCAGCCCTTAGTCTTATTGAACTAGGTGTGACAATATATTCAGTGTTCTACCCACTTGACTGAGGTAGTTCTCCAGCTCGAGTTGTCTGCGCTCCGTCTCCGTGCGTACAAACTCCCAACACTCGTTCAGTCGCTCCAGGCGATGCTGCAGCCCCTGAGGGCTCTCTCCTCCTGTGCTCTCCAGCAGGACCCTGCCTGCCTGGTTCAAAGACTCCACAGTGTGGACATGTGACATCACATCATTGCGCAGCACCTGCAAATATAAAACCAAAACAGGTGTTTTTTTAAAACAAATTTTGTGCTGGTTTTCCTATATCAGATTAGCAAATATGCACTTTTTAGCAGCCAGGGATTACAAATTATAAATTATATCTACTTATACATTTTTTGTTTATTTATAAGTAATGTTATCCTTTCTTCACAAAACAGTATTTGAATTAGATTAAGGTTGACATTATTTATAAGCTAACTTGTTTTTGAGTTACTGAATTATCAAATCTATTTCATTTCACTGGCCAGTTAAACAGATTAGTAGACTTATTTATATTAGATTAGGACCTTATTTATAAACACGGGCTGTGATTTCCAATTTAATTACAATTGTTTCTCATATACCTTGTTTATGCTATATATGCTTTAACACTAGGGTTTTATTCTTAAAGCCACTGAATAGAAGAGTTATATTTGTTAATCATAATATCTAGGTTATCTAATAACAAATCACTATAAACTGCATATACCTTGTGCTTGGCCAGCTCTATCTCACAGATCTGTAGGTCAATGCTGATTGGCCGAGATGCCTGCAGCAGTTCAGCAGTGTGGGAGATCCAGGCGTGCAGCTCATCAAAATTGTTCTGGAACTGACCCAATCCCAGCAGTGCACACTCTAGCTGGTGCTGCACAAGCAAGCATACAATATTTGAGAGCCACCATCAAACAGTGTTCATCAGAATTCTGCTTTTCATTGTACATAGATAGAATTTTTAGACAGTGTAAAAAGACATATGTGTATGTCGTACTTGTCGGCTAACAGTCTCTGACTCCAGGCAGTCCCAGCGCTGTCGAAAATCGCTCAACGGTGAGGAAGAGCCGGGCCGGACAGAACCCGGAGAGAGACGACCCACAAACCGATGGTTCAAACTCTCAATCTCAATCTTTTTCTGGTATAATTCCCGCTTGAACTCCTGAAGGGAGTGATAAAACAACCAGGGTCTTGCTAAGAGGTAAAAAGAAGAAGCACTCAAAAAATTTCAGAAGTTTAAGAAGTACTTGGTATACGGTCTTCTGAGCAATTAGGCTCACCTTTAGACCACTCAGCTGATCTTTTACAGATTCAAGATCAGATCCCACCAAGAACTCTTCAGTGGATTTCAGCTCTGCTGACTTAAGCCACTCAAAGAGCCCCTACAAACAGAATGTAAGAAGGTGGTAGTATGCGGCAGTACTTTTACCTTCTTTTAATGAACAGCTTTGTGTAGGTCCTTAACAAAAAAATCATTCGTTCTTTAAATGACTTATGAGTAGCAGGTTAAATTTAATCGATTTTACATTCAAATAGTTTTTGATTAGTGCTATTTCAAACATATTAAATTAATTGATTTACACAGACAGAAATACTGTAAAACATATAAGAGCAACTGAGAAAAAATACTAATCAAACTTTGTATTTTATTCAGCACATACCTGCAGGGTATCCTGATAATTCAGCACCAACTGTAGAGAGTCTTCTAATTTATTGTGGCACTCAGTCCAAATCTTACTTAGATTGTTTAATGTACTGTAGAGCTAAAACAGTCGATTAAACGCACAAAAGTAGAAGTTAGCACTATATATATATATATATATATATATATATATATATATATATATATATATATAATATATATATATATATATATAGTCCTAGATTTAAGGAATTGATATCTAAAATCCATATTTGAAATTTAGACCTCATCTAAGCTTTTTGTGACTTCTGGCTTGTCTGTGTCTCCACATGCAGACATTAGCTCCATCCCCAAAACTGCAAGTGTGTCCAGTTCTCCTTGTAGTCCATCTATGTCTTCTTTTAGTGTCTAAGTGGAGCACAGAAAGTGAAAAGGAAAGTGTGAATAGTGTATACATGATCATTTTAATTTATTTAAAAAAAGATATATTTTAGAGACATTTGCAACTCTTAAATCCTCTTCTCTAAGAACGAAGATTTTCACATTTAAATGTAACTTTAATTTAGCCTACTGTAAATTGTACCTGCATTGTGATTAGGCTCTGCTGAATGGTCTCGGAGTCAGTTCTGTTTGAGTTGATATCTAGCAGAGTTTGCTGTGCATCATTCAGCCCAACTGTCATGTTGCTTACATCATTCCAGAATCGTGAAGCCAAATCAAGCAGGTGAAGAAGCCACCTTTCCCTCTCCTGACACTGCCTGTGAGTCTCCTGCCACTGGCTGGTCAGGCTGCTCACCTTCTCCTGGATTGCTACAGAGCAGAAATTACGTTGGAGTAAAGTACATTTGAAAAAGCTAATATCTGTTTTTGTTCATTTTGGTTTTAAAACATGTAAATGTACACTATATGGCTAAAGTATGAGGACACCTGACCTATCTGTGGTTCTTGCCCAAATTGTTGTCAACGTTTTGTATACTGTGGCACTAAGATTTTCTTGTACTTGAAATTAAGAGCCTAAATGTACACTCATGAAATTTAGCATTTACAGTGTGAATGAAAAAAAAAAACATGGCGTCCCAAGGTTTGTATGGTGGAATGTAAGTGGCATGTACATTTACAGAAAGAAAAAGTCTTTACTCATCTCTGGAAGACAGCCAGTGCCTTTTCACATGAATATCTTATTTTAAAAAGCTGACTGTGGGTCAGGATTTTTTGTATTGACCATGTGCCAGGTTTTCCTAGGGACATCAGTATCTAACATCATTAATGTCTGTATGCGCAAATCCTACCAGTCTGGCCACTGTCCTAGTGGTGTGACTATTATACTTATAACTCCAAAGAAACAATCACATATATGGATGCAAGTTGTTTATTGTAAGCCTGATATATATATATATATATATATACACACAAATGTAAATCATATATCCCTAATAATAAGGGTATAGTTAAAATTCGAATAAAAGAACTGGTTACCTGTGCCTATGGAGCTCCCTCGTGCTGCCTTTGTGTTTGCCAGCAGCTCCTCAGCTTGAGTCCTCACACTATTCAGGCTTAGTTCCAGCTTGGAGAGCTCAGCCAGACTGTTCTTGTTGTCCTTCAGCTGCTCTTGAATACGTGGTGTGAGGCCCTGCAGTATTACTGTGGCCTGCATGTGGCTGTACAAACGCTCCAGGCTTTCCCCTATCAGGATCATTCTTTCATTCAGCTGCAGGACAGGGAAGCAGACATTGGGTGGTAAGAATCCCAGCACAGCAGTGTGTATGGTGTGAATACACTTTTCGGCAGGTCTTTCTCTAGGCTTATGGAAAATAAAGATGTTGTGGTGGGTAAATGTAATAAATTGGCCCCTCAGTCATTATATTTAGGTCAACCAAAAATCAAAAAATGAAGATGAATTTTTACACAAAATGTTTGTATCTAAGAATTGAAATTTCATATAATACCTGTGTATAACGTGGCAGTGACTCCTCAAGGACCCCAGCAGCCTCTCTGACTTTGTCTCTGATGGTCTGGTAGTGCTGTTCAGCTTCTGTCACTTTCTGGCAGTATTGCTTCGCCTGGTCAGGACTTAGGTCTGATAGACGCTTAACCAACATTCCTAATCGGAATATCAAAGGCTTGTGCTCAGCTATAGACTCCCTCAAGCTCTGTGTGGAAAGAAAGGAGAAATCAGTAATGGATTCTGTAAATTTGGATCTCTAGGTCACTTTCCTTTCATTTAATTAAACCTTTTTTTTACTAACGATTTGTGCTGTGATTGCAAACCATCTGGTAAGAGCAAGTCTACTAAAGTACTACCTAATAGGGAAATCAAAATAAAGCACTGACTGTTAAAACAGGAAGAGAAAGCACAAGAGAGGCCAGATTTTGTAGTACCTGTAAGAGTTCCTGTTGTTCTCTAAATGCTTCATAACTGATTGTGTTCAAAGAAAGCTGATCAGTAAGGGCTTTGGTTTCCTGTAACCATGGCACCACCTCGGCATAGCCCTCTGAGAACTGGGACAAAAGAGACTGAGCGTGCTCCAGCTGCAGCACCACATGGGAGTTAGTGCCGGTTGTTATCTGGCATTGCTCCTCCAGAGTATTTAGACTTGTCTGTTATAAAAAAAACAACAAAATTATTGAACAGTTTTAAATGGATCCTGATTTTATTTGCAGAATTTTTTTCTCAAAATTCAAAGACTAAAATTCATTGGAGTAAATTCAGCATGCTAATGTTAGCATGCTAATAAGCTCATTATTGTTACCTTAAGCCTTTCCATATCCTCACTTGCACAATATGCCTGTAGGCATTCAGAAACCTTTACTATTTTTTCTATGTTAAACTTGTGCTGAAGAATCTCCACTGACAGAATCTGTTAGAAGAAATAATGGATTTTTAAAAATAGATTTTAAAAAAATTCCTAAATGAGACAAGATACAATATTATGGAGTGGTAACACATAATATTATATACAAAATAAGCTTTTATGTAAAAAAAAATCTTACTTTCTGCTCATAGAGCTGGGTAGCTATGACATCAGGGTCCAGGTTAATAACTTTGAGTTTCTCCAGTCCCTGAGTTGTAACCCGAAACCAAGTCAATTCTTTTTCAACTGCTTGTTCTAACTGCAAAAGAAGAATATAAAAGTAGTACAAATACATCAATATCATTAAATAATAAATTTATTAATTTTATAAATATATTCTGTTTTTACCCTCTGTTGCTCAGCAGCACACAGTACTGCATCTCCAGTCTGAGATGTTCCCAGAAGTTCCCTCTCGATGCGGCCCAGCCACAGGTGGAGGTCCTCCTGACTGGAGGTGCATCGGCTAGAAGCCTCGAGTGCCTGCTCCAGCCTCTGCAGCACATCGGCGCTGCCTA
Organism: Bagarius yarrelli; assembly: GCA_005784505.1. Classification (NCBI taxonomy): domain Eukaryota; kingdom Metazoa; phylum Chordata; class Actinopteri; order Siluriformes; family Sisoridae; genus Bagarius; species Bagarius yarrelli. Next base: position 118,986 of record VCAZ01000161.1, on the reverse strand, counting down.
AACTGAGCACTGAGTAACGGATCCGCAAGCTATCTGCCTTCTCTTGTACCACGTGACCCTCCTCCTCTATAAAAGTATGGCCGAAAATTATCAATATTAATAATAGTCTAATTAATCTTATTATGACAGATAGTAAAGGCTAAGCGAGATAATACCTGAGACAATCTCCATGAAATTATGACAGCACTTTTGTAGTTGTCCAAAGTCAGCACTTTTAACTTTTATTTCCTCCATGACAGCCTAAAGAAAATAAAACCAAAAATATTATTACAAATTAAATAGAATCATTTTATCTTTAATATTCAGACGTATACTAATCACCTTGGCCTGATCAGTGGCTTCCTGTAAATGAAGCATTGCTCTCTCTGCAGAACGTAGTTCAGCTAAGTCCTGCTCCTTGGATAATAACCACTGATGAAGACAGTCTATTCTCTCCTGGAAGAGCTGAGCCTGAGGCAAAATTAACTCCAATCTCTGTCTCCTGTTAATACAATACAAACCTCTGATCTTAAAGGACTACAAGAACGTTTGTAGAAAACACAAAGAACATTGAGGACATCATGCTGACCGGCTATTTGCACCCAAAAGCAGAGCTTCCCACTTCATTTTAAGTTGAGGAAGTTGGAGTTTGGCTTTATCCCTTTCTTCTTCCTCAAGCCCCTCAGCTAAACGCGGGCCCTCCTGCATCATAGTTTCCATGTTAGACCTCCTATCCTCTAGAAGACGCTGCAGAAGCTGGTGGAAAAAAAGGTCCCGCAATATTTATAAAAACAGATCATTTACTCATTTGGACATTTTGCATTTGCAGAAATATTGGCAGACGCCCTTATCCAAAGCAATCTATTTTTATTCTGTTTATACAACTAAGCAGTTGATGGTTACCTGACCCTACACTGACCTTCTGATCAGTGGCCCAACATTTTAAATTCTTAGCAAAATTATCAAAAGTTTCTTTCTAACAGGCTTCTGTGTAGCTAGCTAACAGGCTAATTTGCTGGTTTTTCAAAAGTACACACTTTATACTTAAGAGCATGCTTTCCTTTAGTTTAAATGCACCTCATTTTGTCTTTGTGCCCATAAAGTAAAGGGTTTGTCTCATGCATTAAAGCTTTAATGTAGTTATCCAGTCATGTTTTACCCTACTACATTATCCAAAGACAATTATTTCAAGCAGAAAGTAAATAACATCCCTTTAGAAACTGTACACAAAAGCATTTAACGTCTCAGTGTGAGCATTAACTTTTCAGGAGCGGTAAAGCTTCACAATAGAGAGTGCTTAAAAGAATTTCAAGGTTGAATTCACATTTACATACACAGCTTTACAGTTAGACAGGCTAATCAAAACAAATGAGTACTTTATTATAGAGAGGGTTACAGACATACCTTCTGCTCTTGTAGCTGTGCTTTTAGTACTTTAAATTCAGATGAGGGAGGTTTTTGATTTAACACAAGCTCTTCAATTTCACAAACCCATGTTAATAATGACTGCAGATTTTGTGTAAAGATTTCAGGATCCCCAAACCCATCTGTCAGCGCCGGAGTACTCCGGGTACTCTGGAATTAAAAAGATTATATACCCACATGTCAAAGAATTCACAGAAGAGAGCATTGGATATAATGCAGTTGCTTTCAGTCATAGAATATGTAATGTGGTAAAAATATAAAGAGCATTTTCCATTTTTCCAGATCGAATCATTTCTCCAAACTGGATTTATTTTTTCATTACTGCTATGAGGAAATATATCTTTTTCTTATTTGTTACCTGACAAAATTTTTTTAGTGTTAACCTGAAGTGCATGAAGTCAACATAAGGTGTATCAACCTTATGTTATGTGATTTTTTTTCAAAGCTAATTTAAAAAACTCATTAAAAATAGCTTTTTTTGTATTGTCAGAATTTTATACAAAACTATTTTTAACATTAAACCTACTGTTTCGCTTCAGAACAAACAAAAGTAGTACCGAGAAATCTAAACAAACAAACAAAGAAAAATCAGAACAACCTCTGCTAATTGTTCAGCTGCTCCTGTGAGGACCCTAACCGTCCTGGTGATGATAGGATCTCCGCCTTTCTGTCCTGGTGGATATTCAGTTACCTCCACGATTTCTGTCACAATGGTCTCTGTCACTTCAGTGACTTCAGTAACTTCTCGAGTACCAAGAGTTTTCCAAGACCATGGGCTTCCAGAGTCTCTTCTCTGCAGGGTGCCTCTTGTCTCTGCTGTTCCACATTGTCCCAGAGGTGATCTCCTGTACTCGGGAATATTGGTTCTTCGGGGCAAAGACCCATTGTATAGTGTTTTGGCTGGGGAAGGCGTGTTTCTCCAGGCATTATCCAAAGTGCTGGTGGTTGTAACAGTCGGAGCAGGAGAGCATCTGTTTTTGTCCGGTGTGGGAACTTGTGGAGAGATCTGGTCCACATCCTCTATTTTCCTTTCCTCCTTAGGAGGTTCTGGGACAGGCCATTCTATTTGTCGCTGGTAGCATTCTTTGAGAAAAGACTCATTTGACCTCACTTGCTTGGACTTTTGACCCAGGCAACTAGGTCTACTTATGAGGTTACCCATGATCCTTTATCTTACAGGTGAGTAAGTTGTGAGGCAAGAAGGCCCCTGGTTCATGCATGCAGGAGTCCTTTCAGCTACCTAAAATAAAAGGGTGCTCAGCATCAGTGCCTTTGCATATTTTTAACCTCGATCCCAAACACTTTCCTTCTCTTCACACAAACTTTCTATGAATATATCTAATAAATGCTGCACACCACAGGACTCCATTATACTATACACTATTCCATAAAGAGGAAACCAATCGCACAAACTAAGACTTTTACCCACTATAGATCCAAAATAAATACACACAATTAAGTACACACAGATAAAATAGCACCATATTGAAAATTTCTGACTTTCTATGAGGAAAGCTCTTCTTACTGTAGGTTTCCAACTGTTTGCTATGGCAGCCAGAATTAGTGTCTCCTGCCAGGACTGGCCCCAGGAAGACACTAGGAAACTATTTATCCCCTGATCAAAAATGACAGGCATAAAATGCTGCTACATTTCCTTGTCTAATAAGGCGGGGGTTCTGTTTTTTTGGCAGCAAAGATTAGGATTTAGGGACAAGGGCCAGCAATGGCATGTGTAAGAGGAGTACATGTTGTCTGATAGGCCTAGGAGATAACTTACACTGGGAAGACATTAAAAGATTCCTGTAATATTTAATTACAATAAACAGGAACACTTAACAACAACATGCAATTATCTGTTTAGCATTGTAATACAATGCCAAACGTGGCTAATATTGCATGGACATATGGAATGGAAAGTTAGCCCTTTTGTATTGGATATATACAGGGGCACCGCTGGCGGTGAGTGGGAAGCTTGCTAGCTGATTCTAATAGCCCACACACTACTTAGATATGTTCTATTATTAGTAACAGTGTAGAATGCATGAGGTAGGGAGGCCAAACTGAAATTCTTTTATAGGGCCCAAAATTGCTAGCGTAACGTAATATATATCTGGTCTACTTGCGGTACAGATTTCATCATTGTAAAATAGGAAAAGCTTAAAGTGAGCTAGTTGCTACTGGTCATCCAGGTCAGACCAGGTCATTATGCATCAGTATACATCAATGTAGTGCAGCCTGGGAAGCACAGAGGGCCTAGACCCATCCAATCAGACATTTGGAAGTTATAGTTGACTAGCCCCCAGTCTGTATGTATCTTATTTAGCAGACACGCAACCTATATTTACTTATCCTAATCTGTGTTATACAGCCTCAAAATATTCTGATGTACAGTAGACTATTTATTTATAAAGGTTAATTTAGTTATAAATAGATGGTCTAATCTAATAAAAACTCCATGTTTCATGGGCACCTCTAGCACTTCAACAGACACTGTATCTGACGCTGACATCTAACCTTTAACAGTGGAACCTTAGAGAAATAACAGTACAATCTTAGGGAATTTTAAGTGCTTTTTTTTGTGCTACATCATAAGACGAGTGATTCAGAAATTGTGCTAAACTAGCTGTAAATTCAAAAATATAAAATTGAATCTAGGGAGAATTTAAATAAAAGAACCCAAACATATATTGTGCATTGAACAGGCTCTCTAGAAAACTAATCTTTTAAAGCAGACACTGTTATCTACACTTTGCACAGAGTAATGTATTCAGCCTGGTTAAGGATACAATACACTGAAATGTATCACAGCACAGATCAAGGATGTCCCAAACCACCGTCCATTAATGCTGAAGACTTCCAATCTAGGAATTGTTTTTGCTGCATATCACAGGCAAAATATCATCAAATTAAAATGATTGTAAATTATTATCATGGATAGGCTATAGCATTTCAAATATGGCAGAAAAATCTCGAGTATAACCAGCAATGTAACTAAGAAATAATAACGCATACAATAAATCTCAGACTGACAACTAAGTGACATCTAAGGAGTCTGATCTTTTTTTCTCTTAGGTTTCCATGCTCAGCAGAGGTTTTCCTGTGCTGTGAAATGAATAAGTGTGGGTATAGCCAAAGGCTACCATAACAATACCAAACCTTGGGTTGACCCCAAAATGGCAAATAAATGGTGGCAGTTGATGTTTCAAATTACAAAGCAATGGAAGTAGCTGCACTCGAAGAGCATGTGTCTTTATTTGCGTTCGAGAATAGTGATAAATCTACATTCTAGTCTGGTTGACTAATCAAGATAGTAATCAAGATAGTGGGTTCTTCAATTAAAAAGGAGAGATGTGAAGTCTCCCTTGGGACACATAAAAGCCATTAGCGGTATTGTTCAGGATGTGCTTTCATATTAAGACTGACAGAGGCCACAGATAATGCAATGAATAAACCAGGGTTCATATCTGCTTCATATTTCTATTGGCCAATATTTTTTTATTTCAAAATCATCATTCCGTCATAATGATTTGCTAGATATATCATTTATATGGGTTCAAATTTGATGAACAAAATAAACTGACCTATAAACCCCCTGACCTATAAAATTCGTTTTAAATAAATTCTAATCTAAATCTAAACCATATATTGTCATAAAGTATACTCACAAAAACAGCAGTAGGGCAAGTGCAAAGACATGTACCACTAAAAAAAATTACTAAAAACTAAATTCCTTTAAGTTGTTGCTTACAATATATATATTCATACCAAAATCCCCTTCAGTCAAACAAGAGCAGTCCACATAGCATCACACACTGTGCACCTTTCTCTGCTGAGGCAGTGTACTAGGGAAGTTTGAATGAGCCCACCCCAGTCTTAAGGATTTGGCGGTTTGTGACCGTTAAGGACGCTGATTCATACTTACCCCTGGCCACAGATCTCAAACAGCTAATGAAACAATTCCATTGGTTCCTCTGCATTTAAACCAGAGAACAAAAATCTTCAGCATCCTTTGAAAGACCTGCTTTTTTACTTGCAGGCATACACATATTGTGCATTTGTGTACACATCTTCATTCTTCAACACACTTTTAAACACAAACACACACACAAACACTAGGTCATGCTTTTCCGTTGCCCACAGTCACAGACAAACAATGTTCTTTCCTGGCTTTAGCCTCCCCCTCCCATCGACGCTCTCTGTCCTCTTTGTTGCACCCTCTTCGATAGAGAAATTCCTTCCTTGTTGAGGCAACTGATGGGACGTGCACCAAATGGAACCCAGTTTTTCTGCTGTACTCCACTTGTTTCCAGGTCAGATAAAAAACATGGCTTTCATTCACAGATCTGGGTAAAGCTTGGTCCATAAGCCAACAGTGTGGTGTGTGAACTCTCGGGCTCTCTTGTGCCAGACAGTTGGACAGCACAGCATTCGCTCATCTCCGTGGCTCCTTCAAGCCCTCCATTGGCTAGCCCCTCCCCCAGGTTCTCGTTTGCCTCCCAAACTCCATGCTGCTTACGAAGAAAAAAAAAGGAGAAAAAAGTGCTCTATAAAGACCCCAGGCTGCCCCCAAACATTCACATGTTAAGTGACAGCTGCCTCCCGTGCCTATCTCACCCACTCTCTTATTCTCTTTTCCTCCCTCATACAGCAAGTGCAAGCCTGAACAGGACAGGCTACAATAGGAGGGACCCTCACTCAACCAGAACCACACACAACCCCCATCTCTATTCAAATCCTGTAGACTACCTTCCACCAAAGCTACAGAGTGGGCTAATTATTGCAAAACATCTCTGATTACTTTCCAAATTGCTTCCTGTGTGCAAACTGCAAAACAAAAATCGCAATGTTAAAGAGAAATAAGAAGGTTTTTTTTAAAAAGGGTCCATCTTGTTTCATCCGTGTCAAATTTCCAGTCACTAAGCGTTTTCACAAAACCTTTGGGGGAAAAAAACAGGCTTATCAATGCAGGAGCTTAATGATGCATTAAAAAAAGCATTGTTTAAGAAAAGCAGATGTAAATAGATCTTTGTGTTTACTATAGGTCCTTTGGGAGTAGGGACTATAATGTCAGGTGTCAGGTCTCACATAAGCCTTTTGTCCTGTGAGTACAGTGAAAGATGAAGTAATAGGAAAAGAGGTAGGCTGAGAAACAGGAAAAGATACAGAGTTGGGAGTGGTCAGGTGTATACTCAGGTGTGATAGAACCCTGGAGAGAAGGAACACAGGTGCTACACACAAACACGTTCTGTTCTCCTAACACTCTTTCATCTTAATGCACCTGCACCCCATCAATTATCTACAGCACATCCTCTACACAGCCCAGACAGATGGAGCTTATAGTTAACTGCCATTTAATTCTGATTAAAAGCAGCTTGTTAAGTCAAACAAAAAAAATCAATCACCAATTTCTGGGGACAATTGACATTTTCATGTATTTTGTGAATCTCAGCTTCCAGACGTTGTCATTATCACGCTTCTTCAATAGGTGTGAACTCACTGTTTACTGTTCCTGTCTACCTTATAAACTGTAAAAGCACAATTCTATTTCCCTTTAAAATCTAAAGGTGACACCTCTAAAAAACAATAGATTTTAACATAGAATGGCAGAACTACTGGAGAGTGAAAACATGAGAGAGCTTTTGAAAACCAAAGGGAAAGACCTCCTCCACATTGAGCTTGAAGCTCTGATACAACCTTTGGGACAACAATATGCTGGGGTTATACAGAATAGACCACCAACTCTAACCAAAGAGACCACCCGTTATGCAAGAGACCAGGGTGGGCACGGGTTCATGTGTTCCAGCAGAGTAGCTGAAGGTAAAATTGGGGCTGTGGAAATAAGGAGAAAGCTAGACAGAACACATAAATCTATTATTGTTATTCCAGTGGGAGCTGTGTATAATGAGACTCTACAGCTACTACACTAAGCACTTAAATGATTAAGTTTGACCCATCCCCCGTGTGAGAGATTGGAGGATATAAAACAGACAAAAGGAGGCGACAATGAAAAAATAAGAATAAGAATGTCTCTTCTGAAGGCATTCCTGGGAAAGAAAAAAAATCAATGGCAAAATCTAGCAGGGTCAAAGTATTTGCCCTTACGAAGCTTTGATTCAGAAGCAGTGCATGTTTGCAGTCTTTCTATGGGCTCTGTTCTACTGCATTCCAGAGAAATTTGGAAGTGAGATTCGAAACAAATTTAATAATTCAAGGTTTTATGTTATAGACAATTTTGAGCATATTTTGAGACGGCTGAGTAAATCAGGGTGTTAAATAGTTTTGCATATATTTTTTCAATAAATAAACTAATGTTAAGGATATGAATGTGTTTTTGGTAAAAGTTCTTCAGAGAAATTTATTTATTAAACATGACTTGCTGTTAACATGTAATGCCACGCATACATATTTTACCCTATTGACTTTTTCCATATGTGAATTTTACAGAAAAAAATATGAGGCACTAAAATCAAGATGTTAATGTTGTCAAATAGCTTTTATAGTTACCATACTACAACCCCGCCTCCCTTGTTATACATGTATTAAAATATTAAAAGTTATGTATTACATTAACTTCAATTTAATTGACCAATAAGTGTTTATATGTACTCTATAGAGCTGTGGTGTATTTCTTCAAAGAAAGACAGCAAGGCAATGTATTCTGCAGTTTGGTGTCTGTGACTATCAGTGGTTCACTTTGCTCTTGCCAAAAAGTGCAGTCTGTGAGACACCTGATCCTTGATCCTTACACAGTCCATCCCCTCAATGAGCTAATTCTATTGTTCCATCTAACAAAGTCCACCTCTGTTCCAGTTTTAAGACAACAGATTTTATCACTTTCAGTCAGAACATCCTATCATGCAGTACAAAAATAAAAATGGGATATAATAAGGAAAAATTACTTCTCATTTGACATGCTACTAGATTAGGTATAGAAAAAACAAGTATACTAAAGACCTAACAATATGTCAGAACTTATATAAAACAGCTTTATTAAATAATGACAACTATCTGAAAATAATTTCATGTATTTTCCCATCTTATGTATTCTTTGTCCACATGAATAGCCACAGCGAGGCAGATTGTAAGTGTTATTCTCTAAGATGCCAAATGGGTTGCAGATGAGACCAAATTTGATCAAAACCCCCATGTGTCCGAAGACCTGAAAGCACCAAAGTGGATTAATCCTTCTGACGAGTAACCCTCCCCCAACATTTAACGCTCGCCTCTGCCTTTAAATTCAATAAGACTTCATGGGACCCTCCAGTACACCATAATTAGCACTTGAGAAGACACTGCGCTTTCCATGCGTCTCACGTGAAGCTTGTGCTAAGTGATAAATGAATGTGTACAAAAGGATTTCTTTTGAGTCAGGGGTCAAAACTAAAGCACTATTTGACAAACACAGTAATTTATCACCCCTGAGTTCACTTCCCAGAAGAGTGTGTGTGCGCGGATGGGGTCTTCCCTGCTGGGACGTCTGGGATACTAAAACTGAGTCACTGGGGAGGAAATGCACAACTTCAAATGCATTCGGTTCCAGCTACTGACCAGCTATATGCAGAGTTTATTCTTTAAGAGAACATCTGTCATGCTAAATTTAATCTTGATCTGCTTTGGCAGGTGTACAGAGTAAGTAGCTGAAAATACTGCCGTTCTTTTATGGCACATACTTTAAAATATTGCAAATAAGACAGATAAGCCTAATCCAAGCAACATTTCAGCAAGTAAGAAAATTCTATGTTTGTGTTGTTTGAGGACCTGCTGTGCAGAACAAGTTGATCAGAAGTCTGTGATAAGAATACACAAGGAAGCCCTGCTGTCGGATGCTAATGAAGTCTATGGTTCCTACAAGGCAGAGTCTAGTCATTACAATAGCTTTATGTGCTAAAGGACTACAGCTAATCAGTGCCTTATGTTACCCTTTGACATCTTTTAGTTTTTGGCATGTCTTTCTTATTCATGGATGTCACTATGCAGACTACTGTGGATTTTAATACTTCTTTAATGTCCTAAGGAGTTTATGGCAAATCCAGGATGAGTTTTTTTCAAAATCCCTTTTCTAGACTATTCTGGGTTGGTTTTAATGTTATGCATGCAATGCTATTTTAGATGCAGACTTTGCTTTACAGAGCTTTGTGAAAAAATAAAAGATTAAGATGCACTATTTATCCAACTATTCAATATCAGCAGGGGGACAAATAGCGAAAAGTGAAAAGAGGCCCCAGAGGCTCTGGGGTTGAAAATACAGAACATTTACAGAACATCTTGACTAGCTGTATTTTATGTTAAAATACAGCGGAACATTTAACCTCAATAAACCTCCAAGTTTAGTACACACAATTTTAAGAGATTAAGAAACAACAACCTGGACCACATTTATGTTGTGTCGTGCCTCTCTATTTATAACAGAAAAGACAGCTATAAACAAAATGTATGACTGGTAAATATTCATGGACACGTCTAATTTTACCTATACATGCATTTTGAACATTTGATATTTGAGCTTTATTCACCTATAGCTATGCTGTGGTAAGAAAGTCTTAATAGACATGTAATAGGCAATATAATAAATGCATTTGCCCAATTGGAACAGAGTTCCTGTAAGGAAAACCGTAATGCAACAGCATACAAGGAAATTCTGTACAACTGTGTGCTTTAAGCTTTGGGAATAAACATTAAATGCGTATGATCATCAGGTGTCTATTGTGTATAGTGTAACATTCTCACCCAATATCAGGAGAGAGCGCTTGGGATACGATCACACTACAATACATTTAAAAATAAACATATGTTGGATGGCAGCATCATTCAACTTACTATAACTTTTCTCTTAAACAATACAATAAGCTGTACATCAATGTCCATGCATGAAGCCAGTGATATTTAATTTAATAAGTTAATAAGATTCAGATAAGCTATAATAGCTAATGTACAAGTTATTTAACTCATTCAAATTAACACGCTGTACTACAAAATATTCTTGTAATTTTTTTTTTATACTGTGCTACACTTTTATAGTCTGTTTTGTGGTACAGACAGTATTTTTTTTATATTATTTCAAATTTGTATTATTGTATTGTTATTTATACGCAACTTTTTTTGTTATAGTATTTCATTATTTTATCTAGATCATACAACTATTGAATGTTAGGACAATGTTAGATTTGTTAGTTGAGACACAGCCCATGTTATTCATGGTGGTGGTAAATGGAATGAAAGATAACGTTCTGCAGTGTGTTTTAAAATAAATAAAACAAAACTGCTAAATGTTTTGCAGTTTGATTCATGCCAGACAGAGATGTTTTGGCCTCATTGTTCCATCCAGTGTCACAGTAACATCTTCAAGATGTACATGGAATACACAGTAAGATACTGTACAGTTATTTCAAGGATAATGCAGCTTGTGTGTATTATTTTACTTATTATTTTACTCTACTAAAACAGTAAGAGGGATTTCAGATGTTACAGAGGTTCTACAATATACAGTAAATCTAAAATTATTGCTTGAAATGTGAACCCTAAATGATGCCAGTTCTTTTAATTTTTTTTTATTATTAATAACTACTATAACAACTATAATTACTATTACAACTATATATACATCATTACAGATTGTATAGATGGATCAAAAGCTTCTGTAAGATCCATTTTTGATTTTTTTTTTCTCCTCATCCTCCCGTCTGAATCTAATGTGCTTTCTATGCACTCTTTCATGTGTGAAGAGGCCTCTGGTGCCACACTGCACCCCACCCTCCCCTTCTACTCACAGTACAATAGACCATGCCATGACGTGACCTATCTTCAGGAAAACTGCACCTCATTCTGTCTTTCTCTGGTGCCAGGTTTCTGAGGTTGGAGTGTCAGTAAATGACACATACACACACCAGACCAGACCATATTTTAGATAAAAAAAAAGGTCACTGCCCATGTCATAGGAACAACGTGGTATTAAACAGTAACAAGACCCAAATTATCTTATTGTGTTTATTTGTTCACATTTTACTGGTTTATTCCTTTTTCATAAAACAAAAACCTTGTGGGCACCAATCCAAAAATTCACAATGCATAGTTTTTGGTAATGTCTGCTATTATTGCTCAAAATGTATATATCTTTTTATTTAGGCCCTTTATAATAGAGTTTTTGGAAACTGTTTTTAAATAATTTGAGATAATTTAAAAAATAATTTAACCAAAGGACAACCACTGTGATGACTTAAAAAAATTCAAATGAAATATTTAACACTAATATATTTATATATATATTTTTTACACATACTTTAACTGCAAGAAAAAAACAAGTTGCATTTGTTTCTTGCTTAATGCTAAGAATCATTAACGAGAAGACAATTCTTTAGTTTTCCTCATTCTCTTTTTCTTAATATGATGTGCTGGTGAAACTCACTGCTGGATCCACAGTCGGCAGTCTCATCTCCATGCTCTTTAGCCAGTGGCGCAGTGCCCGAATCTGCCCTCGAAACTCATTCTGCCACTGGCTCCACTCCTCTGTGTCCATCCTGGGAAGTGTCAGGAGACATGCAGAGCACTTTCTATATACTGTGTCCCTTTGTATTTCAGTGTTCTGACATTATTCTCATGCTAAATTCCCTAAAGGTTTATGCTTGATAGACAAGTAAATAACAAAAAACAACGTTAAAAAATATATAAGCATTTATTTTTAAGTCAATGCTGCCACATACAATACACAATACAACAGCCTACAGATATAACACCAAACATGGATATAGACATTAATATTAATATTAACCTCTGATAAATACATAAAGTAATAATTAAAAAAAAAACATAGATCATGCAGTAATCCTGGAGATGAGAACATTGTTTTATCCATGATTTGGCTAAATGTTGCTTTAAATAACAGAAAAAAAGCAAAAACTAGTATTTAGAACTGAGAAAAATCGGGGCTAGAGTTTATATCCAGATTTCTGTCTGGTAATGATGCCGGCATCTAAATAAAGAAGTACAGTCTCTTATGTCCCACCCATTTCATTAATGGGTTTTATTTAGAAGAACTAATGCCCAAGCATAACTGGGTATTTTTTTAGTATTTGCTAAGATCATAAAGTCCAAGTAATTATTGATTATAATGGAATTTAGCTAGTCACGAGCTATCTTGGATAACAAAATGAGCAACATACTATAGAGAAGTGCCCCACTGAGTGTCAGCTAGCACATTTTACATGATGTTGCTAACTAACTGTATGTACAGTATGTGCATATGAGTCTCCGCTCTCATGCCGAAATGTTCACTGAAGAAAGAAAACCCAGGCGGGGGGGATATCAAGGTAATGATTGATTAAAGGTAAAGTGAATGATTAAAACCACCTTTACACTATTAATGAACAATTATTGCAGTGAAGGGTTTTTACTACAATAAGCCACTAGATGACCCCAGAGGCATTTTGGGTTTAACATTTGACTTCCTGTTATGCACCAAAAAAGACAGTCATTAGTTATAACCTTATTGGTTTCTAGGAAACTGGACTCAGTTTAAACCTTGAGTAATAGAACAATTACTTATATCGGTATCTTTATTAAAATGATTACTGGGGCTAATTTAATATTTGTCACCTAGTGTGTATGTGTTTGTCTTACCTATAACTTTTGCATTCTGCATCCTAAAATTGGACAGAAAAATATATTTTCACACAAATTCATCAATTACATACATTTCAACATACGCTGTTTAGTTACAGTAGGTCTATTGCATTTTTAAAAACTTGCAGATGGCATGTACAGTTTAGCAGTAGAGTTGTTGTGAAATATTTGGGTTGATTCCTGCTTCCTGCCACAAGAAGGGGTGGCAACTCTAACGATTAGCTTGTAAAACTCTCGTTTCAGCCATACCTGGGAGTGCTAAACCCCGGTTTCCAACCGAAAGGATATTTAAAATGATATGTCTAAGGTTTTATTTTCCATATTTATTCATAAAATTGTTCAAAATATTATTTTGTTGTTAGATGTTGTCAGATATGGTTTGTTACTTTGAGAAATCAATATAGAAACGTTAAATAATTGTGATTGTTGTTTGGGCTGTTAAATATCTTCCCCCGACAACATCAAACCTTGCCCCTCAGCAGCCTCTTAATAAAATAGGGCCATGGATTCAGCCTCAGAAGAAGCGTTGACTGAACGGCTGACAACTGCAGTTGGTTGCTTTTCATGTCCCTCAGATGCAGTCCTGACCAATAAAAATGAAGGCTTGGTAACGCAGATAATTAAGTGCTTCCCTCACTGTTTACATCATAAGTTCTGTGATTTGATTTTTGATTTTATGATTGAATAAATTGAAATAAATGGTTGTTATGTTTTGGACTCATAGCCCTGTTTGATGCTATTAAAACAAACTATTGCACAATATGTGAGAACTGTGAGGTCATTTACTTAAAGATTATAACATAAGAGCTGGTTGTGCATTTTTGTAAGAGGAAACAGTAACACACTCAAGGTGGGCAGGACACCTGGGGAAGAAGCCTCAGGTACGTTTAAGTACACATTTAAGAAACCCAATTTTCCTATACAAATATTCTATGTTGTTTTAAATAAACAGTCAAAGAAACAATTTATCAGGTTCTTTACTTCAAGTACATAACAGTATGTCACAAATTCTGAATCAGTAATTCTGTCTCCAAACTCAGGCTGGAGGTCTCCAGATCCCTGGTTCCTGTTAACTGCCGCATCTAACGCCAGCAACACTTGCACAGTCTGTCACCTTCTGGACTCCCACCAGGTGTGAGCAAGGACAGTTTTGTAATTTAAGGATGGATTTTTAATATGCCTAAAACAATCTTATAAGGGGGGGGGGGAATTCTGCGTATTGGTACAAGTTTGGTTCCTTCACAGACTTAAATACATATTTGTACCCATTAAGATCTACAATAATCTCATATTTGTTACTATAGGAAACATACCTTATAATGTCCTTCCTGGACTGGTGAAAGTGATGTTATAGGCAGAGATTGATCAGAAACACTGTGATGGTCTCTTCCCAGGGGTGGACATGGTAGAGGGGTGCTGACAAACTGTGCATAGCAGCAAATGGGCTTAAATTAGTAATTGACCACCTATTGAGCGTGAACAATAGATGTAGTTGGAAGAAATACCCTTTAATTATAATTAAAATATACAACACCTAATGATCAGACAACATAAAAATAACAATATAATAATAGTGTATAATTATATAAATTATGCAACATCCTAAAGTTGATTTTTAATTATATACCTTTAAGAAAATAAATGTGAATAAATTTGTAATTTAAAAAAAAATGGTTTGCAGCAAAAATATCCATTTTTTCCTTGTATAACCCCTTTTTGTTGTGCGCATGAGCGGGACTTTAATTTAGGTAACCAACTCTTTTTTTGACATGAATGCAGCAAACAAAAGCTCTAGTAGTGAAGTATTAACACTAATATTACCATAATATTCCAAGCATAAAAAAGTCTTTGCATTGAAGGTCGATGCTCAGGTTGATTAAAAAATAATCTGTATGAGTGTTTTCAGTCATTATTTCGCTCGAAACAGTACAGAAACCGGAGTAACTAATGATCTTTTAATGACTGCTGATAGCGGATCCTAAACTATTCTGGTACAGTAACAATAACAATCCCACAATATTTTGCTGAACTGTTCATCTGCTATAGGCATCTCTGGTATTCCTCCCGCCTGATTTACTTTATATCTTTCCACACAGTTTGTTCAATTCATTTTTTTTTATTCCCAAATATTCTGTAGAGATGTGGTGTCCCTTTCAAGTCCCTTTCCGTCTGAGGTCCTCTATTTTTTCTAATTTATCTTTTCCCACTTGACAACATCTTTTCTAAATTGGGTATTAAATTTCATTGTTACACTGATAATACAAAACTCTCTGCACCATTTTTGTTCATTCTCTTGTCACCTCTCACACTAATTACTGTAGCTCTTGTATTTGGTTTGCCACACAAGCTTCTCCCTAAACTCCAGTTTAATCAGAATTCCGCTGCTCAGATAACCTGCACTCCATCTATACATCATTAGCTTGTCAACAGCTTTACTGGCTTCCAGTTAAATTTTATTGAATTATAAAAAAAATCATCTTATCTAAAAACCCTTTATGACCTTGCTCAACCTACCCCCTCGGATCCTCATACAGCGTTATACTCACTCCTCTCCACTGGGTCTCCTCCATGCATGCTTCGCTAGTTTAAAAACCATGCATCATCAAGCCGTTAACTGTGCCGCTCCTCACCTTTGGAACGAATCCAAGCTTAGATTCGTTACCTGAACTTAAAACTCACTTATTTAGAATAGCTTACTTACCCTACAGAATACCCGTTTACACTCAAATCCAGCCTATTGTTTGGTATATTTTTCTAACTGATATTCTTTGTGATATATTGACATTATTGTACTTATTACTGTTGATGTATGATCATCTTGAGTAAAGGTGGCAAAAATCTATTATTTTCTATATTCTGCCATGATTTTTTAGCTATTCATCAACCCTACTACCTGACTCAGCAATGTCGGGTGTAGTTAAAAGAATGTTTTTATTGAAATATATTTTTTTAATTCGTAGTATTTTAAATACTAGTACTAATAGTTAAGGTTTAAATATATGGAAATTGTTTATGATGCTCATGTAAACATTCATCTTATGGAGAGAAGTCAACAATGTGATTGATTTGTTTTATTAAAATACTTTGGTTAACAAATAAGAAAATAATGCACTAAGTCATACTACAACCTTGTTTTATTTACTAACCCATGTTTTTGCTTACTTACCAGTTCGTTTACCAGATTATAGATTTTGTTTAGCAAAAACATTTTAATGAAACTGAACAATATTTTGGTATATTTAGGTAATAATCCCCCCCCCCCAAGTATACCATCCTATCTATTTATACTAAAACAGCGTCAAAAAAATAACAATAAATAAATATTGGTTCTTTATCAGAACCATTCTAAGACAAATATCTGTCCATCTCTAATTGCAACTGTGAAGAGAGATAGATAAATAATTGTATAATTGGAGAAGATGTTGGTAGATATGATGAAAATTACACTAAACAGAACATAAAGTACTATTGGTAAAATTTTTAGAAATTTAATTGCTTTTTTCCCTAAAAAGTGAGGCAGACAATGAAAACATTATTATACTTTTCCTGGAAAGACTTCATGTGCAGCCTTTAATTAAAAAATAAGAAATAACTAAATAAGTACAGACAAAGATCCCATATTTCTATAATCCTTTTATTTACATTAGAATATACGGTTACTCTAAAAAGCTATGTCAATTCTTACCAGCAATATATCTCATGCACAGGTCAGTTTGAATTTCATACATCTGTAATAAGTTTCTATCCTCATAATAGACATTTACCATGGAATTCATATATATGACTGCTTTTCGTGTCAATGAGTTAGTGAATTATGCAAAGCAAGTATGATATCAAAATAAAGAGAATGAAAATCAAATATGAAGATATACACAGTCAAGTACTTTCTTGAAAAACAGTGGATTAGAAGAAACACTGGTTAAGGGGAAAACAAACCTATGGTCTGTGCTAAAAATGGAGCAACAAACAACCCAAAATTATTTCTATTGCTGAATTCAAATCTTGCATATATTCCAGTAGCACACAGTGGACAACGGGAATGCACAGAGAATGCTTCACACTGCCTATAAGTACTGTGAAATAAGAAATTGGAATACATATGGGAACATTTTTAGCTAAGTCTTAACTGGAAACAGTGGATCCCAAGGCAGATTGCTGCCAATAATAAGTTGATGTGTAAACAGTGTGGATAGTTAGAACACATAATCCTCAGTTGATGACAGTCAATTGTTGGTATAATATTCAAGGATAACTTCAGGCTAACCCTAGCCTCTACCTTCTCTGAGCAAATGATACTGTGGAAGCAACAGAAGAAAGGAACAAAAGGCTCACTGCAGATCTACAAAACAAAAAACAAAAATGGATAATATGAAATGATGGAAACAAGAGTCAACAAAAAAAAAGCCCAAATGTATAAAGCAAAACGTGTACTAAAATTATTAATGCAAAAATATATAGAACCTGGATTTTAGAATTAAGCAAGCGCTTACCTGGATGTTTGGATCTGAAGGTTGCTGGAAATCATGGATTTTACTGCTCATGAACACTCCAACACTCTCTTCTATTACTTCAGCTTGGGTTATAGGTAAACACTGCAGAAAGAAAAAAATAAGAGGGAGAAAAAGGGTAAAATTTTACAATAATCAAAATGATCCAAGGGGGGGGGGGTTTACATTGAATTGCAAAAATATTATATAGAAATAAAATATGTTGATATGTTTAAACTTTAGGCATATGACCTATTTAAGATAATTGAATAACAGATAAGAGTTACAACAAATCTGGTTTTTAAATACATTAATGTTTTAACTTACAAGTATCAAATGCTCAGCATGGCATTCAGAGTTGTCCAGATGCTATGAGTAGAGGTAGGGTCAGAGGTCTTAAATCTTCTTCACGTGGACCACTTGAATCAAATGACTGAACTGTGTGGTTGTTTCAAGGTGGCAGAGGATACTGGTGCTCTTATTTATTGTTTAATTAATGATATTTGGAAAATAAATAAATTGTATGGCTCCAAATTAGGAAATAAGCATGGGTTGTGAGATGCACAATAGTAGCATAGTTTGTGTTAGTGTCATGTAAGTGTGCTTTCCTCCTCCAGTGTTAACATCCTAAAGTCAGCTTTCTCTATACATTCTACAATATTATTTCCTCAAGAATACTATGGCATGTTCTGTTAACCAGCCATATACATGCATAAAAAAGAACATAAGTATAGTTTAAATTTCAAACCATTGTTTACCCATTTAGGCAAATGTCTTGGTTTGTTAACTTGAAAGTCAATCCAGTCAAAAAATAGAGACATCTTAAATTATAGTACTAAAGCAGGCTAGGAGCAGTAGCTGATAAAAATACTCTCTGTAAAAAAATGACTAGAAATGTAGAGTCATTATTCATAATAGAATGTCCAATAAAATCAGCAGTGGTATTAGAGCAATGGACCAAATTTTCAACATTACTTAGAAAGTACAAATGATCGGGGATAAATAATTGTCATGGGTGACTATACAAAGCATAATATTTAAGCATCCAAACTACAAATGATAAGGCACTGTCAGTAGCCCAAAATAAGAACAACAGTAGCTGTTGGAATGCAATTTTCTATGACAAAATCATGCAAATTTAAGTTAATAAATAATTTTTCTGCATTTGTAGTGTGTAGTAGGGAAATGAATTAAAAATCTAGGCTCTTTAGAGATACAAGATTCATCACTGACAGTGCTGTGACAGTTTGGGCTAAATGCATAGCAGGTGCTGTATTAGAATCTGCGAGTGTAACTACTAGACGTGTAGGAAGATGAGGCGAAATTCATGCTGAAGGCAGAGCCAGTAGCATCAAAGCTACCCCTTCTTGAGCCTGATCTGGATCCTGTCCTGGATCCGGACCTTGAGCCAGCAGCAGATCCAGCACCACTAACATTAAAAGGACTGTAAAGGCCTTTACTAGACTGTGAACAGGCTTCCAGCAACCTTAGCCCAGTTCCTTCCTCAACCATGCTTCGGTCCATTGCATCCTTGTACGAGATCTTCAGTTTAGTTTTGGGGCATGTAAGGTATTTGGAATAAGCACTTACATCCCTTAGCTTTTGGGCTGTGCGAACATCTATAACACCTTTCCTGATTGCCTCTTCCAGAGATACTCTTCCTTCAGCTTCTGGTTCAATAAGCCCACCAGTAAGATACTGCACCTCCAAAAAGCGCTGTCCAGCCTCATAATACAGCCAGCCTTTCTTAAGGGCTTGAGCAGCAGACATTTTTACTTTAGTTTTAGGATCTTCGAATCCATTGAATGCCTTCTGTGCCAAGTTAATCCTGTCAACCATTATCTTATCTAGAAGCCCCTTATTCGTTGCATCAACAGCAGAGTACTTCTGCCCAGTTGATGGGTCAATTATGCCACCAGTGCAAGCTTGTGCCTCCAGCAGTCTTTGGCCAGTGATGCTGTCCACTATGTTTCTGTGCAAGGCTTCAGTGACTGAAATTTTCTCCAAAGTGTCTGTATCAAGAATGCCAGCCACAGGTCCAGTCTCCTCTGTTGGATCATTCCACAGAGTTGTAGGTGTTTTTATTGATGGTACAGGACTCATTGGATAGGAAGACGAGGATCCAATAGATGATGAGCGAGAGCGGAATCCACCCATGTTTCCAGACAGCATGTCAGCAAATTCTGTAATGGCAAGATTGCCACAGCGATACTGGTCAAGAGCGGACTGATCAATGAGACCCCTTGCTAAAGCATCAGCAATGTCATACTGGCGGCCTGACCTTCTGTCAATGATTACAGACTTCTCCTCGCCATCAGATGATGTCATTGTGATTTCTTCCCATTCACATTCTTGCTCTGCAAGTTCAAGGTATGTTTGATGGTCAATGAGCCCTTTGCGATAGGCTTCATACACAGACATTTCTCTACCTGACTCAGGATCAACAATAACAACTCTGCGTTTGCGAACAGAGGATTTGGACGATGTCTTTCTCTCTCGCTTCTTCTCCTTTAGAAGTAAAAGCAAGAGATCAGTCTCTGGGTCTATAATGCACCTATCCATTAGCTGCAAGTATGTTAGATTTTCCTCTGTGTTTGGGTCAAAAAAGCCCTTGGTATCGTCAGATGGATCAGACAGGATCTCGTTCATCTCCTCATCAAAGAATCCACGATTGTAAGCTACTTCTACAGGCAAGCGGTGGCTCTCCTCTGGGTCAATGATTCCACCAGTGGCAATTTGAGCTTCAAGGAGACGAATTCCATGGTCTTTAAGAATGAGTCCTTTTTTCATTGCCTGGAAGAGTGAAATAGTTTTACCTGTATAAGGATCTCTGTATCCAGTTACAGCCCGTTCTGCAGATAGGAGCTTGTCTTTAAATTCTGGACCCACAATTCCCATCTTCACAGCTTCACCAACTGTAAGCTTGAGATTCTTAATTGGGTCAATGATATAACCTGTAGCTGCCTGGGCTTCCAGCAATTCAAAGGCAGTCCCTGGCCTTATCATATTTTTCTTCATGGCTTGATATATAGAAAGGCGGTCTTTGGTTGCTTCCACAAATACGCCAGAAATACAGCTTGTACCCTCAAGGTATTTCCTAAGCCTACTGCTCACCTCTTCAACTGTTAACAGACCCTCATTAAGTGCAGAGACAGTTTCAACATCAATAATCTGTGAGCGTATCAATTCTTCTATTGTTATTTCTTTCCTGAGACCCTTAAACATTGGTCTTTTTTCTGCTAAAGGCAGCAAGTACAGTCCATCTTTATCGAGTCTGCATCTCTTGAGCAGTTGTGCATATGAGAGTTTTTCTTCTGTAACAGGATCAACATATCCTTTAACTTCATCATTGAGTTTCTCATATGTTTCTTTGTTAATATAGCCACGTTGTGTGGCAACATCTGCTGGAAGGTGGAAGTTAAATTCTGGATCTATTATACCACCAGTTGCTGTCTGAGCCTCAAGCAGCCTTAAGGCATAGTCCTCTGGCACAAGGCCCTTTTTCATTGCTTGGAAAAGGGAAATAATTTTGCCACTGTATGGATCCTTATATCCAGTCACTGCTCTTTCTGCTGACAGAAGTTTATCATGAATTTCTGGCCCTACCACACCTTTGCGCACTGCTTCATCAACTGAGAGACTCTCATTCTTTATAGGATCAATAATAAATCCAGTGGCAGCCTGGGCTTCAAGGAAGACCATTGCATCTTCTGGTTTCATAATCCCTCTCCTCATTGCCTGATAAATACTAGTTTTAGATTTGGAATCAGGGGCCACACCAGCAATGCAGCCGGTACCAAACAAGTACTGTTTTACACTGTGCCACTCTATGATCTCACGAATAGTCTTCTTCTCTTGCTTTAGCAGGTTAAATGTTTCTAAGTCAATTATACGAGCACTGTAGAGTTCTTCAATTGTGACTTGACGTCTGCCCATGTTACATGACTTAATATTTTCGCCTATGATAATTTCTCTCTGCTCCATTATCTCAATGATAATAATAATCATTCGCTCCTTAGTTATTTTGCCTGAACGATATTCCTCCAAGAGTTTTGTTCTTTCTTCCTCGGGGAGCAAATTTGAGTTTATGACATCCCAGAGAGACGTTGAGCCTTGAGCAAGACCTTCAATTGGTAGGTCCACCTGAGTATTAGATAGATCGCTCTGGGTTTGTTCTTCAGTATAAAGGTAAGTCTTTTCAACTATTGTTGGAGCCTGTGGTTTAGACAGTCGTAGAATGTTTAACCCTGTTTCAGGATCTGTCATGCACTTGTCCTTTAACTGTTTATATGACACATTTTTATCAGTCTCCGGGTCAGAGATTGTCTTGATTATGTCTGCGCCTTCAGCCATAGTGCTGGCTACTTCCTTACTGAAATATCCCAGCAGGCATGCCATATCAGTGGGAATTCGATGACTGTTAACTGGATCAATAATTCCTCCGGCGGTAAGCTGTGCTTCTAAGAGAGGCATGGCGTGGTCTTTAGATATAAGCTCTTTTTGCATGGCTTGAAACAGGGAGATAATTTGGCCTGTGAACGGGTCTTTGTATCCAGTTACAGCTTTTTCGGCAGTGAGAAGATTTTCATGAAGTTCTGGCCCCACAAGACCTGCTTTAACAGCATCGTCAACAGTAAGAAACTGGTTGTTTATAGGATCCACCATGAAACCTGTAGCTGCTTGAGCTTCAAGCAGAGCACTTCCAGTGTCCATTCTCAAAAGTTTCTTTTTCATTGCTTGATAAATGCTAAGCTTTTCTTTTGAAGGTTCAAGGTATATGCCAGCAATCGCATCAGAGCCTTGTAGGTATTTACTAACATTGTTGGTTTTGCTGACTTCACCTGGAGACTTCTTACCCTGTTGAAGCAACTCATAGGTAGATTTATCAATAATTTTGGCATTCAAAAGGGATTTAGCTGAGACAGGAGCCCTAAGGCCTTTGAAACTGGACTGTTCTTGTTTCTTGGCTTCTTTTTCGTCCACAAATGTGACTACAATTTTAATTATCTTCTCGATTTGAATTTTTCCAGATCTGTACTGCTGGATTAGGTCAAGTCGCTGTTCCTCGGTAAGATATTCAGAATTAATTATCTCCCAGATGGTAAGCCTTTAAATGGTCCACTCTGAAGTTCTACTGATGCTTGTGTCATTGCTTCTCTGGTCTGTGCTTCAGTGTATTTATGTTCCTCTCTGGCATTGATTGCTTGCTCAGACAAGGGCAGAAGCTGAAGCCCAGTCCTTTTGTCGGTAATACATCTTTTTTGAAGCTGCTGATATGTGACATACTCCTGTGTGTTTGGATCGTAGAAACCTTTGATGTCTTCTGTTGGGTTGATCAAGACTCTGTATGTTTCATTATCAAAGTAACCCCGCTTGTATGCAATGTCTTGTGAAATGTGCAGGCTTTTAACTGGGTCAATGATGCCGCCTGTCGCCAGTTGTGCATCGAGAAATCTGATTCCTTGGTCTTTGTTAATCAGTTCTTTTTTCATTGCCTCAAAGAGAGATACTGTTTTTCCAGTGTAGGGATCCCTGTAGCCAGTGACAGCTCTTTCTGCAGACAGCAATTTTTCATGTAGCTCAGGGCCAACAACACCTGCTTTTACGGCATCATCAACTGTATAATTTTGCTTTTTCACAGGGTCTATGATATAGCCACTTGCAGCTTGAGCTTCCAATAGGGTCAAAGCAGGACCTGGCCTCATAACATCTTTTTTCAAAGCCTGATAGAACGACATTGTCTCTTTAGTTGAGTCGATGACTACTCCTGCAATGCTGTTGCAACCCTTTAGTGCTTTGTGTACAGGCTCCATGGCGGACACCTCTTTGACGGTCTTATTTCCTTTGTGTAACTCGTTATAAAGATCCTTGTCAATGACTTTTGATTCCAGTAGCTCTGCAGCTGGAACAGGTGCTCTAAGGCCATCAAATGCAAGTTCATTTGCTTTCTCCTTTTCTTCAGCAACAGAGATTATGATCTTGATAATCTTTTCTACTGTAATTCTGCCTGTTTTGTACTGGTAAATTAAATCCCTTTTCTGATCTTCTGTAAAGTATTCAGAATTAATTATTTCCCAAATTGTGACAGTCTTTCCTTTGAATTTTCCAAATGGCACAGACACATTTGTTTTATTGAAAACATCTTTAGTTTCCTCATCTGTAAATGCTTTGGCATTAAGTGCAGCCTTTTCTGAAATGGGCAGGAGAAGTAATCCTGTGTAAGGATCTGTTATACACCTCTTCATCAGCTGCAAGTATGTAAGATTTTCTTGAGTGTTTGGATCAAAGAATCCTTTTGTATCATCAGACGGGTCCTGGAGAATTTTGTTCATCTCTGCATTGAATTGACCTTGTTTATAGGCTGTTTCAACTGGTACACGATGGCTGTTTACTGGGTCAATGATTCCTCCTGTTGCAATTTGAGCCTCCAGCAGTCTGATTGCATGTTCCTGCAAAATAAGACCTTTCTTCATAGCTTCAAAGAGTGAAATCTTTGCCTCGGTATAGGGATCCTTATAACCAGTGACCGCCTTCTCAGCAGATAGCATTTTGTTATGAAGTTCAGGGCCTATGAGCCCTTCCTTTACTGCTTCATTGACATTTAACTTTTTGTTATTAATAGGATCAATGATGTATCCAGAGGCTGCCTGTGCTTCTAACAGGACTAGACCAGTTCCATTAGCAATTTTCTTCTCTTTGATGGCTTCGTAAATTGACATTTTCTGATTTGGATGAACAAGCAAACCCCCAATACAATTAGTGCCCTTAAGCATTGTCTGAAGTTTTTCTGTCTTGCTAAGCTCATGCACTGTGGTGTGGCCTTTGGTTAAATTATCAAACTCCTTTTTGTTTAGGAGGCCTACTTCTAACAAGCGGCGCGCTGGAACTTTCTCACGAATGCCATCAAAACATAAAGCAGAGTCTCCATTTTGATTGTTTGCATCAACGGTCTGTCCATTCAGCTCTCTAGACTGGTTCTCTAGGTTTACAGTTTGTTTTTGAACGATTTCAAGCTGCAAAAGTTTTTCACGTAATTTCTTGTTTTCTTCAGCAAGCTGCTTTTCCTGCTCCAGCTTTTTCTTCTCAAACTCTTGCATTTCTTTTTGCTTATTTATCATTTCTTCTTCAGCTTGCTGTTGTTTCTTAAGAGCGACTTCCATGGTAGCCTGAAGTCTTTTCTTCTCCTCTTCTAATTGTTTTCGTTGGCGCTCTTGCTCCTCTTTTAGAGCTCTGGATTTTTTGACCTCTTCCTCAAACTGGCTTTCTAGTTTCTTTCTCTCTTCTTCAATGAGTTTTTCTTTCTTCAGCAACTGCTCCTTTTCTAAAATGAATGTCTCATGAAGAATGGTTTTCTCGTGTTTAATTTGTTCCTGTTGGGCATTTGCCATCTAAAGAGAAAAATAAATTAATTATAAAAATCACATTACATAAAACATCAAACAACACAAGCAAATGTACGGTATAAAATGTCTGATTCAAGAGTAATTGTAAAGTTAGTAAAAAGGGAGGCTATCTTGTAAAAAAAAAAAAAAACATTGTTAATTAGAACAACTTTTCAGGAAACATGACAGGGACAAAATCTTTAGATTCTTATTTGAGCAATGTTAGTTTTCAGGGAGGAAGTTAAGGACATAAGCAGCATGTTTATTTCTATGATTATTACAATACCTCTTTGGATTTTTTCTGCAAATCCTCAGCCTCTTTTTTCAATTTATTCTTTTCTCTTTCAAGTTCAGCAATTGATTTGCGTAGCTCATCAGCTTCTTTGGTACTATTTAAATGTTGTACTTCCAGTTTTTTTGTCTCTTCCTCAAGCCGCTGCTGCATCAGCTGTTTGTCCTCAAGTAGCTTCTGAGCATGCTCTTGGGCCAAGTCTTTCTGTCTCTGAAGCATTTCTGCTTCAGCTCGCAGCTTGGCTGCTTCTTGAATAGCTTGCATTTTTTCTTTAAGCATTTTTTCAGCAAGTGCCCTTTGTTGCTCAAGGTCAGATTCTGCAATTTGTCTCAAGCGTGCAGCCTCCTGTGCCTCTATACTTAGTCTGGCAGCTTCTTCAGCCAACTTTTTCATGTTCTCAGCCTCCTCAGCCAAAAACTTCTGTGTGTTATCTTTGTCCTTTTTGATAAGACGTTGATTCTCCTCTTCTATTCTGAGCTTGAGTTTGATGAGCTCCTCCATTTGAATTTTAACCTTGAATAGTTCCTCCTCCACTTGGGCCTTTTGTTTAACAGCATCACTGACCTCATCTTTAAGGCGATGAAGCTCTTCATCGAGGACAGATTTTTGTTTGTCAGTTTCATCCAGCTGCAGTTTTACTCTAGTAAGCTCTTGCTCAACCTGAGATTTTTGCTTGAGTGTTTGTTCTGCCAGCAACTTATGTTTGGCCATTTCTGCTTCAGCTTGTTGCCTCTGTTTCAGTGCAGAAGCTTCTGCCTGAGCATGTTTAGCTGCTTCTAACTCAGCCTCTTTTCTCAGTCTCTCAGCATCTATCTGTGCTTTGGCTTGGTTGGCAGCTTCAGCTTCAGCTGCTTCCCGCTGAAACTCTGCCTCCTCTGCTTTTTGATGTAGAAGGGCTGCTTCTCTTTCTGCCATTTCTTTGGCCCTTATTGCTTCTTCAGCAAGCTTTTTAGCTTTCTCGTACTCTTCCTTCAGTTTCGTCTGTACAAGGTTGTCTTCCTTCTGTTGCACAAGGACGCTCTGGACTTGCTGTTCAGCAACACTACATCTCTGCACTGCCGCTTTTGCTGCACTGATCTGTTTTTCAGCATCTCGATCGGCCTCCTCTTTCTGCTTTTTGGCCTCTTCTACCTTCTTTCTGAGGCGCTCCACCTCTTCTTGGGCAGCCTGCCGCTGTCGAGCTGCCTCCTCCTCTGCTGCGGCAATCTTTTTAACTTTTTCCTCAGCTTCGCGTCTTCTGTTCTCTTCGTCCAAGACAAGCTTACGGAATTTTTCAGCTTCGTCCTCAGCCCGCAGCTTACTCTGCTGAGTTTCATCTGCAATGTTCTTCAGTTTATTTAATTCAAGCTCCAAATCAAGCTTACCGGATGATGCTTTCTCAAAATTAAGTTTTAGGATACGAATTTCCTCCTCAACAACTCGTTTCTGTTTGATTGTTTCATCTACAATCGCTTTTTGTCTCTCTAATTCTCCATCAGAAGATTTCTTGAGCTGATTGAGCTTCTCCTCTATATCTTGCTTGTGCTGGCTAGCTTGATCTTCAAGAGCCTTCCTTTGATATGCCTCATCTTCAGCTTTTCTTCGGAGGCGCTCATTTTCTGCCTCTTTCTCCTTCAGGGCTATCTCTGCTTCTGTCTTAAGACTAGTAGCCTCATTGATTGCTGCAAGTTTTTCTTTAAGTATTCTTTCAGCTTCGGCCCTTTGTCTAGCAGCCTCCTCCTCGGCCACTTGTCTCTGCCTCTTTGCCTCTTCAGCAATTGCACGAAGTTTAGCTGCTTCTTCTGCAAGTTCTCTCATTTTAGCAGCTTCCGCTTCGAGAAGTTCTTTTCTCTCGGCAATGTTAGACATGCTTTCCTTCTCAGCTTTAGCTTTAAGCTGTAAAAGTATGTCCATTTCACTTCTCACTTTGGCCAGTTCATCCTCAAGCTGCTTTCGCTGTTGCACAGCAGCATTTACCTCGTTCTTTAAGCGGTAAAGCTCATCCTCAAGCAGGGATCTCTGCTGCTCTGCATGTTCAAAGTCAGCCTTTAAACGGATGAGTTCCTGTTCAGCAGAAAGCTTCTGTTGAGCTGTACATTCAGCCAGTTTTCTTTGGCGCTCAAGTTCTTGCTCTGCCATCTCTTTCTGTTTCAGGGCAGACTCTTCTGCTTTGGCTCGTTTCTTTGCTTCACGATCAGCTTCTTCTTTTTGCTTTTCTGCTTCTTCCTGGGCAAGAGACTTTTTGTGGGCTTCTTCTTCCGCCTGAAGCCTTAGACGAAGGGCCTCATTGGCTTTTTGCCTCCATTTTTCTAGCTCTTTTTCAGATGTCTCCCTTGCATGGTCCGCATCATCCGATTGCTTTTTGAGGCGTTCGGCTTCCTCTTGCAGCTGAATGATAGTTCCATGCTTTTCTTTAAGCGATTGTTCAAGTTTTGATGTCTGTTCAACAAAAGACATGCGCTTACGTTCTTGCTCAACAGCTGCACTTTTCTGTGCTGCTTCGTGAGCAACTTTGATCTGTCGTTCTTTTTCCACTTCAGCCTGTTTCATGCGCCTCTCCGCCTCCTCTGCTTGCATTCTGAGCTGTTCGAGGTCCTTTAGGGCTTTTTGCTTTTGCTTCGCAGCCTCGATTTCTGCTTCAGACTTAAGCTTTAGATTCTCCTCTGCCTCACGTTTTTTCTGAGTTTCTTCAATGACCTGTTTGCGGAGCTTCTCTGCCTCCTCTTGCGCTGCCTTACGGAGTCTTTCCGCCTCAGCAGCATTGTCCTTTAGCTTTTGCAATTCACCTTCTGCAGTGAATTTTTGCTTTAATGTCGTTTCCAGTTGGAGTCTGATAATACGCAACTCTTCCTCTATTTTAGACCGACTTTGATGAGCGTCCTCCACCAGCTGACTTTTTAATTTGATCTGCTGTTCTGACATTAATTTGACCTCATGCAACTCTTGCTGAATGTTATGCTTTTGGTTCTCAGCATCCACAGAAACAGCCTCTCTCTTTCTAACTTCTGCTTCCATCATGAGTTTGAGTTCATGTGCCTCTTTCTCTGATTTGGCAATAGCTTGTTTATGTGCTTCGGCTAGCTGCTTCTGTTTCTCTAACTCGGCTTGCATTTCAGCCATTTTTTTCCTCTCCTCCTCTTTAAGTCTCTCTGCAGCTTTCTGTATTAGTGGAAGCAAATGGTAAAGAAAATTATGATCATGAGCAAGCATGACAGGATGTTAAGGTTAAGTTTAGTTTTAGTTCAACAAACAATGCAGACATGACAAACAATGCAGACATGACTTCTCAAATCAAAAGCATTCAAATTAAGGCATGGCAATGTGTTATTGTTAATGTATGGAGACCTTTTTTACTCCACAGCAACTTAACTGCAGAATCATGCAACTTGTGCACTGGCTTCAATGAAGCTGTCTAACGACTGCTAAAATGACCAGTGAAGCTTTGCATGTAACTAAAGCGATGATCCCAGAACTTTTTTTTGGCATACTGACATAATTTGGTTCTATATTTAAACAAAACATACTAAACTACTTCCTATATATATATATATATCTATATAGGAACATAGCAGCACTACCAAACAAAAGCTTGCAAATTTTGTGCGTTTAACTTACCAATACGAAAAAAAATTTTTTTATTCATTTCTACTTCTTTAATCTAGAATTCTGAAATATTTATGACATATGTTGGACTCTGTGTATTAGAAGCTGTATAAAGCAGCTATTTCTTCAAAATCTCTTTCTCTTTTTTGAAGTTAAGTCACTAGCTTTTTATAATAATAAAAAAAATTAAATGACAACAGTGAAATCTGTTCTAAATTTTCTTACTAAAAACCTTTCTTCAACTCAACTATAAGCGTTTTTCCTAAAAACGAATGAATAGTTAATAACCCTAACCCTATGTGGAAATTCTGTATTATAATGTAAATTTGTAGGACATTATAAAGATAATCCTACACATTACTGAGTACATTAATGTCATTTGCTCTATGACACAGTTAGGGATAACCAAGAAACTATGCCAGGGTAAAAATGTAAATGTACAAAGTAAGGATAGACAAAAGTAGTAGAGAAAAAGAAAGGAACACTTATGAAAGAGGTTTACTGCTGAAAGAGTATTTAAAGTAAATTAAGTTACAAACAGGAAACAGAAACTTCTATATTGTATATGACAGAAATGGCAGTATTTAGGGCATAGTGTTTGGCTCATCTATCTGTAAATACTGTAACCGTTCGCTAGAAAAGCAGTCAGCAAAAAGAATTATTATATCTAATTCTCACTGCTCATTTTATAACAAACATGCCAAATATTATTGTGATATTTATTTGATATGCAAATTAGGAGGAGCAGGCTATGTAATTGACATTGACACATTACTACTGGGAGTAAAGCATATAAGTGAGAATTAGATAAGTCAATGAAAAGCAATAATGTTGCATAATCAAGTTTAAGAAAAAACATGAAAAAAAAAAAAAAAAATCCAAAAGACGCGAGCAAAGAGAAATGTTTACCTCTTTAGTGCCCAAACTAGATAAGCAATCATCATGACAAAACTCTGGCAAGCAGTTAAGAGAAGCAAAGAAATCAAAAAGGTTAGGGTTAGGAAACGGGGAAAGAAGTTTGTTATTCAGTGAAAGGTAAGAATCTCTAGCTTTGACTAAGAGACAGTAGTGCGAAAGAAGAAAGGATAAGCACAAATGTTTATTTACAACTGAATGACTTCTGAGTTTTCAGGATATGATACTTTATGCAATATTTTAAAAACTGTATATTGCAATGATGCCATCCATTATTTTGAAAATCATAAAGAATTTTTTAGTCTGTCACTATAAATCTTGAGTTATAGATCTTACTCTAAATACTTGACATAAAACATTATTTATATTCTATATTTTATTTATTTATTTTGTACTTTCAACAGATTTGTTGTCTGTGAATGTTCGGATTTATATTTATTTTCTTTCCTCAACACCGAATAGTTTCAAACGTCCAGTCCTCCATACATCAATAGATGTAGTTTTGTTGGTAAGTAAGTTGGGTTAGTGTGTTGTTTTTGTTTGTTAAAGTTAAGTCTCTTTAACAAATCACGCACCTCCTCGTCCTCCATGCGGCTCAGCGTGTCGGTGATGAACTTGATGTACTGGCTGGTCAGGGTCAGCAACTCACTATAGCGAGTTCTCAGAGTTACATACTAAAGAAATAATAAAAAAAAAAAAAATCTCAGTATCGGGTTGTAAGTTTCAACCGAAAGCGAGGATCTTTCGAAGAATCAAAAACAGCATGAAAGAGGATGAAGATACAGTAGAGGACATATACAATAATGAAACCAAGACAGCAATCAATGTAAATTTACTTACCTCCTGAATGATGGTATCAGAGGCAGACTCCATCTTGGTTTTCTTTAAAGGTGAAGTCAAGGGTTCCACTTGCGCTTTGTAGGCAACAAGCTGAAGTTCATAGTCCTGAAATAGCCAGATGATTCTTAATAAACTATATGAACAAGGCATGATTTAAAAGTCAATGCATACAAAAATGATTTTACCTTAATGGTGTCAATGTAAGCTTTAGCATATTTATGGCACTCATCACATTTCCCTTTGTTTTTCTCAATCTCCTCTAAAAGTTTCTGTAAAGTAAAAAATTAAATGCATTCAATCTCACAGAGAAAAAAAAACATGATATCAAACAAAAAATATATATTATAATATGTTTTTTTAGCATCAAGTTCATGTGAAATGGCACCTTTTCCTGAGCCAGTTGTTCTTTTAAGGTCTTGCTGTCACCAATGGGCGTGGCTTGGATTTTCTCCTGTTTTTGTCTGGCGTCAGTGATCCAACGTATAAGCCAGTCATAGCTTTCACGATAATATCCCAGCTGCCTCCCCAGTTGCTCCAGCTCACGTTGTCGGAGGTCAATCTGGGTAAAAACTGCATGCCAGCGCTCCTGCAGGTTGGCCAGTTGCTGCTTGTAGTGATCGAGCTCGACATCCCTCTCTCTGTGTACCTTGGCCATGCGTTCACTCACGGCAGTGGCCTTAGCTAGCTCTCCTTCAAGGGCATCGAAGACAGGTTGTTTGCCCTCTGCCTCAGTGCGCATTTTCTGTGGACAATAGAGATAGATATAAGAAACATACAAACGCCACAAATGGACGAATCCTAAATTAGCTACCACATCTCACTGGCTTAATTTTATTATATTTTGCTCAAAATTATACTGGATTTTACAGTGTGACCTGTGTAATATTACAGACAATTTCTGTCCTTGTGTTGCTCCTATGGGCCAAATGGCATTTATGCCTTCAACAACAACTAAATCTACAAACGTTATTTTTCTCTGTGTGCGCTGGTGATCTTTACTTGCTTATCTCAAATACAAGACATTATCGGCTCACGTCACTGTTGCCAAGTGATCGTGTAGGATCGGTGTTTGACTTGGTGTTTTACTCTCCCTGAGGCCATAAATGCACAATAAAAAAAGAATGCAGGAAAATAGCTACTATTAACTTTTCTGGAACTATTACTACATACAGCATCAAGACACATCGTGTCCTTAAGAAATATATGTTTGAACAAATGCTTTGTGTAAGTCAATATTAAGTGTAGGAGTAGGTGTTTTCGTTGTCTGTTAAGGGAAATATAAGGTGGGAAATAGGATAAGGAAAAAAAAAACCAGCTCTAAATAACAAGCTGGACATGTAATCCAGTCTAGCAGTTTGTCCATATCTACTTGAACATGTTTAAGCTTAAAGAAAAAGCGTGTTAAAATGTTTTATTATTATTATTATTATTATAGTTTTGACTCCTTAAAAAAGGCAAATGAAAATTGACACTTGCTAGGCTGTTTTGTAAGGGTTTGAAAGGAGAAAGATATGATGTGACGGAACCTGCACGGGGATTATGACTACATTATAGTCACCTTGAGCTCAGTACGGTAGGCCTCCACTTCCGCAGTGGCTGTCGGGACGGTGTAAACCTTGCGGAGTTCATCTTCATACTTCTTGAGAATGCCCTCCGCCCCTTGTGTATTGCGAATCACCAGCTCTATTGTCTTCAGCCTAAAACAAGTGTTCGAGTAAATATTATAAATGTTTTATTTATAAAACGGCTCATAATAATTGGGTAAAAGAAACAGAACTATAGAAAAATATAAGTTCTTGTTACTTCTCAAGGTAGACGGAAGACAAACAGTGAGTATGGTCCATCTTCTGCAGGGTGATGTCTAGCTCAGAGCGCAGGACTGGAGTGCTGGACTGCTCGGGAGAGGCAAGGACCCCCTCTGCTTTCTGAGCCACTTTATCCAGGTTCTGTTTAATACCCTCCAACTCTGTGTGCAATTTCTGCAGGAACACCATAGACGTTTTTATAATCGACTGATATAACAATTATTGAGTACATAAGGTTTAGAGATCAGAACACTTACTTTCTGGTCTGTGGCCTTTTGGAGGCAGTCCTTCAGCGGGTCTTTTTCCACTGGCTGGCGAATGCGGGCCACTGTACGAGACTCACAGTCCTCGATTTTCAGACGCAAGTCTCTGACCTGTGTGATGCAAGTCTTACACACTGACTCATCCTGCTCACCTGTGGAAGGGACAGACTGGTTATTACAGATCCATGCATAGGTAAACTAGTGCAAAGACCAAACCAGTGCAAACAAACCAAAGCAAGAACCAAAATACATGAAAAATGACAAAAATCCAATTCTTTCAGCTATTTTTGACATACACTGGATGCAACAACACACTTTTCACTGCATTTTTTCTTTGATTTTTAAGCCATTCGATAGCGTCCCTAATGTAGCGTTGTGTGCAGCGTTAAACATGCACGCAACTCAATTACTTCACAAGGTATCATATGCACTAAACACACACCAACATCAGGGATTTCACTACACCTGAATTTCAACACAATTAATTGCCATGATTTTTATTGCATTCATTAAGACATTTTTCATGGCTGACTCAGAACGCATGTTTTCTGTCAGTAAGTATCAGCTTAAATTATGAGTAGTCTATATACAGCAGGTATTTAGTTTTCGGATAGCAGCATAAATATTAGCGCAGGAAAATAAAAAAGCTAGCTTCTGGTTTAAAGCTTTGGTTTTGTAGCCAATGTTATCATTGCCCACAGAAGCATCCTACATTGATCTGGATGCAACTCACCCTTTGTTCTCTTAAGCTTTCCTGCAAGGTAAAGGTCACCGTTACCTTACAGAACACACTGATATCAGCTTCACTGCCAGTCACTGGTACAGCCAGTGAGAGATAGAGGTTTACCTTTCTCCATAGTTTGGAGTAGTTCTTCGTAGTGCTTGGTTGTCTTTTTGTAGTCTTGCTCGGTCTGTGTGCGTTCATCTGGACTGAAGAGCTGAGAGTTTTTAGTGTCGCGCAAAAAGTCCTGATAGTGAAGTTCTAAATTTCTTAAAATCAGCCGATATTCATCCACCTTCATGGTCTTCAGCTACAAAACGATCCAAAAAAGGGCGTTAGTTCAACATTATAGCACCTCATATCTTTTATTAATTATGCATACTAGTTGTATATTGTTAAATAATTCTCAATTTCACAAAACAAAGACACTGTAATAAAGCAAGTATCTGTTTTTTTCCGTTAAATGAAAAGAGCAAAAATAAAAAGGAAAAAAATAAAAATTGAATGTAAAATGTGAAGAAAATGTATTCAGCTCTCCGCAGTTCAGTAAACAAGTTCATACAAAGTGAAAACTTTTGTTTTGAGGTGCTTTTTAAGATGGAATCCTTAGCTAAAAATCCCCTTAGTTAAAAAAAAAATAGGTGAGCCATTTTATCGGACCCTAAATTTATGGATTTGCAAGAACTGACCATGGTGATGTTCCATGAGCGAATAAGCTGAATGTCCCTCATTAGGTATTGCCAGGACAGCAGGCTCTTCATATCAACATGCAGTCTCTGCCACAGAATAGTCATCTGCTGGAGACCAGCGTCCAGACTAAACCGTATAGAACACAGAAAAATACAATATTAGTTCTGCTCTGTTAAATAAAAGATTTCAGGTAGACTGTACCATTAAAAACATCCAAAAAATTACAACAGGGTATATTTTCTGGTTAAAAACAAAGAATATTAGTTTGCACTGTTATTTAAAGACAAGAATTTTTATTTTGTGATGCATGTTTATTTAGACCAAGCCTCATTTGCATATATTTAAATATTTAAATCTAATATGTATTTTATTATGTAATAGATCTAATAAAAGATCTATTGTTGGAAAAAAAAACTGTATTGGTGGTTTATCTGCTTAAATGTTGATTTTGAATGTCGGATAACTAATACTCACTTAGACACACTCTCTACAGCCTCTTTGTTCACTGGTGGCACAATAAAGCACACAGAAGGTACGGTGGCCTCGTTGCCTGACTGATTCAGGACCTTCCACTTGTAGGGCTGTGAGTTATTGAGCAGCGCACACTCTTCTCCTTTGTGTATCGTGATCTATTCAGAACCACAATTATTCAAAAAAAGCCTAAACAAGTAGTAAGCGATTAGAGCAATTTTCTAATGGTGCAGGTGCTTTTACGAACCTCCATCTGTTTAAAGTCACACACCGCCTGGATTGGCAGCTTGCCTTTGACTGGGGTGGTGGGATTGCGAGGTTTCAGCTGGATGATGCTTTTGGCTCTTTTGTTGAGGCCAGCCACATGAGTTTTAAACTCGTTCAGCTGCTCTTTCTCATCCTGAAACAAAGGACCAGATCTAAAATCTACTCTTAAATAAACGACGTACACAGAATGACAGCAATTAACGGCAGGAGATACCAACCAGAGCGTCCTGAAGCAGGTCCTCTAGACGGGTGGAGGTGGTAGCCCGATCGCATGTGTATTTCTTCTTCATGTTGTCTTGCATCCGCTTCATCTTCTCGTCTGCCTCTTTGACATCAGCGAAGAACTAAAAGAGCAGAATAAAAAAGGTAAAAATCAACACATCTTGTAAGGATGGAGGACAAAGCAGCAATAGAAACTAAACTGTTTTATGTTGAAATAATATTGCTGAAGAACATTAATTTAATACACAAAAAACTTAAACATGTCTCATCAGTGCCTTTTTTCAAACCAGGTTGTCATATTTGCATGGATTAGCTGACCTGATAGTATGCAGTGTTCTCTTTGAGATGGGCCTCAATACAGCAACAAAGCTGAAGAATCCAACTCCACTGGGTCTGCAGGGCTGCTGTAAAAGCCTGGGACAGAGAAAGAGCATGAATAAAATGACAAAACCCCAACGAACTGCAAAAAGCAAACCCTGGTAAGCTAACTCTTACCTCAACAGTCTTTCTGCCGGGATGACCATCCTTAATAAGTCTGTCTCCAGTCACCTGGATGTCATTGATCTTTTTCTCCCGAAGCTCCAGCTCTCGCATTAGTCCCTGAAGAAAAAACAACAACAACGCATTCAATTACAAACCCAAATCCATACAAGATTTAAACTTCATGCTTATTTAAGAAAACTGCCAATATCTTACAGAGTAGTTCTCTTTCTTGGCTGTCATGTTAGTGTTACGGTCACTCCAGTCAAAGTTAACCTCCTCCTCCTCCTTATCGTTGAGCCACATGAGCTCTTTAGTGGCAGCACTGACAAAAGCATGCAGCTGATCCAGGTGCCTTAGGCGGGATTTAGAGGAGTTCTGGGTATAACACACAGACAATTAAGTCATTATAAGTTTCTGTAAAAAAAAACCCCCACAAATTTTTAAAAGGTGATTAAAATAAAAATACTCACCAGGAGC
This sequence comes from Bagarius yarrelli, assembly GCA_005784505.1. NCBI lineage: Eukaryota > Metazoa > Chordata > Actinopteri > Siluriformes > Sisoridae > Bagarius > Bagarius yarrelli. Next base: position 83,069 of record VCAZ01000161.1, on the reverse strand, counting down.
TTAGCATACTGAAGGTCCAGTTTGGATAGATATTCTCTGTATTTACTCTTGCTGACAGGAGACAGTTGATTCTGAAACATAGGATGTATACAGATCTTTTCATCTTATCACTTTATATGCAGCATCTGATGATAAACCGGACTACGACTTACATGTGACTAATGCAAACTGTGTTTGTATTTTAGGAGCCTGCAGTGTCTGTCCCTAACTGCAGTATGCTCAGGAAATAAAAACACAGTTCGTGTAGTTCTTATGTAAGTGACCTGCTGTTGAATCTGCTGGAGCCAATCCCAGTTGTTATTGAGCGAAAGGCAGGGTTACCAATGGACAGATCTACAGTCTACTTAATCTACTTCCAGTATTCTTCTTCTATTTCTTTTTGAATCCTCTTCAAACTAAGACTGCGCGATTTTGAAAACAAATGTGATTTGCGATGCATGATAAGATATTTAAAAAATAAATAAATAAATGTTTCTTCAAACACATTTACCTGATTTTTCTGCTGAGTATAGCTGATACAAATTGTGCTTGGTTTTGAGGTGATTGTGAATACTGTTGTATATTTAAGGTGCTTCTTTGAAGTAAATCTTCAGCAGCAGCTATTCCGAATAGCTTTGCAGCTTGTTGATTGTCTTGTGGCAAAGCAGGCGCATGCATATCCCAACTACGTGCCAGATATTTTACTATCCGGATCAATCTAAAACTCTGACCATACATTATTATTTAAAGTATTAAATCACTTTTATTGCAAACCATTGCGATATAAATAAAATATGAGCCTCAAGATCTTTAGCTCTGCCTCTTGTCTCGCCGTCTTTAAACCATTGCCAATCAGTTGTTATAAAATGTAATAGTTCTCCTACCACAATTTACCACAGAAACAACCCTCTTTAGTTGTTTAAACTCATACGGCATACTGAAAAAATTACCTTGGTCCATCCCTGCCTTCCCCACCCAGTAATTAGTTTCAAGAAACATTTTTTCCAACTATTAATATAGTACCTCATCAGTTCGGGCACGCTCAATCTTGGCCTTAAAGTCTTCCACTGTCTGATGAAGGCCTCTATGGCTACCCAATTGGGACTCTACAGTGGGCAGGTCTGAGCCCCACTCTGCAGTTTCAATCCTGCGTTGATTCTCTTCCACCCACGCCAAGAGATCTTGTGCATAGCGCAGAGTCACATCGTCCAGTGGTGCCTGAGGACGCATACTAGGGCTTGCTGCCTTAAGTCTCAAGTTATAGTCACTTTGCAGATTCACCAGACGCTCATGAAGACGGTAAACCCTGTGAAAACATGGAAATTTTTTTTCCCAATTTTCTCATTCAATGTGAATTAAACAATTTCTTTTAAATATAAACATGTTATAAAGTCACACCTGCGGTACATCTGCTCAGCCTGTAGATGGCGTCCATCTTTGAGAATCTGGACGTCGTTAAAGAGGAGACGGATCAAGGCATCAGCCTTATCTAATCCTTTGTCAACCTCAAGTGAGTTCTGGGCTGGTTTGCCTGCATTGAGGAGTCGGATATCCTACAGCACGATACGAGAAAATGTACTGAATGAGCCTTTAACTTCAATCTCCCTGTCCTCTTCTCAAACCTACCTTCTAAAACCATATTAACTCCCCTTCTCCCCCTGTTACACCCAATTAAGTGGGCTATATAAACCACCTGCAGTCACACACTCTTTTCTTTGTATGCAGACACTTCTATAAACAATCGCTCTCACAAAGACTTAAGATAATAGATGTTTACTTTTGCATTGCACTACAAACCATCTTGCATTCTATGCCGCTTCCCCTTAAACATCTCTGGTACAGTTGGCTAAACTGGGTGTAGGTTTAAAATTCATTTTTCTTATACTCCTATATTGTTGTTTGATTATGGTTATGTTTAATTAGACGTTGTTCCATTCCACTATAAGACCACACATGGAAATTTAAGGTCGACTTACCGACTGTAGAAGGTTTTCCATCTGGTTCAGCTGCTCCTCACACACACCAGACTCCATCTGTACTTTACTCACAATCCGCTGGAGACGCTCTAATCTGGATAGCAGAAATAATTTTTTTATACAATTTAGTTTTTCCTTTTATAGATTAATAATAAAAAAAAAATACATTGACCAAACAGATATTAAAACATATATATTCAATCACAGAAAATCAACAATTACCATATAAATAACCTTCCACTGTGAAGGAATATATATTATTATATACCAATAAAACATGAACTAAAACCATAAACTAAACACTCACAGCTTTTCTGATTGAAGCAAATATTCTAACCCATGTGGATCTGTTACAAATGCCATCACTAAGTCTCCAGGCTCTTTTTCCACAATAATAAACACAAGCACCACACACACACCTCTCATAGTCCTAACTTGTTTATTGGTCCTTGCAGCAACAGGATCGAGCTAAATGTCTGGAGTGCCTGCTCAGCCATTCCATAATTATGTTACAAAAGAAGCTTTGCTAGGAGCTACATTACTCACTTATCAACAAGTCTTGTGTCAGATGACCAGCCCTATCCAGACTGTCTGCAGACATTAACTCCTCTCTAATGGGCTGACTCAATCATCAATTTTTTATAACTACTATTCCAATAATTCGCTCATCTCATATACTTTTGATCAGCACATCTGCATTTTCCAATAGCTCAAGTTATTTTATTTATTACAAATAAGAATACAAATAATATCGTTAGAAGAAATGGACTTATGTATTTGTTAAATGAGAGAGACTTTTAGGGGAAAAAAAACATTTTTGCAAAGATTTATCCCCACAAGCTGCAAAAGATACTTCAGTAAACAGTAAACAATTAGACACACTGTTTTTATCTAAGGTTCATGCTATCGCTCACCTTTCAAACTCTGTTCTAAGCAGTCGCTCTCTTTCTAGGATGGCTACATGAAGTCGGCCCCATTCCTTCTCCACGTCGATAGGGTGGTAACCAGGGGGAACTTTGATCTGACCAGCCTGCACAGCACTCTGTTCAGGTGCAATATATGTGGTATAGTAAGCATAAACATTTGGGTTGTGCATTTGCCAAATAATGATTAGAATTATGACACTAACCTCGAAGGATTGATAAATAAGTTTGGAACGGTCCTTGTCCGACTCTTTGGGTGGAAGTTCACTCTCTTTAAACCTCAAAAACTGACGCCACAGGATCTGTGATTCAGCAACAAAACCATTCTTTAGCATGTGTAATATAGCGTTAGTGTTATTTAACTGGGGCTCTAATGGTATCTGGATTACACATTCAAGGGCTTTTTCTGCTTTGACTCAGGCTGGTGTCAGGTAGACGCTGCTCTAAACCAGTGCTCAGTTTACTTGAAGAATTTAGGCTTGAAGCTGAAATAACGTAATTATAACTACAGTTGTTAATTTACTATCACATCATCTATACTATAAATTGACAGGTAATTACTTACAAAATAAAAAAAATAGGTACCAAGTATTTGACATGTAACACAATTAAATAACTATAAATAGTATTAAAAAGTAAGCAATGCCAGTTAAACGGGAAAAAGTTTAAAGACTTTATGCTGCATGATGCTATTAAATGAGTCCAGCTCCTCTGCCAGATACAGGCTTTTTATTCTGCCCCGATTATTTGCCAAGTGTATTAACTAAAACAAATAAATATATAAATAAATGTGAAAATGGTTTCTTAAGCAGGTAAATAAAAGCCGAGAGTGTTAGATGCCAGTTGCATAGTCCCTCATGTAATAGGGAGTGGCACAGAGACTTCGGCAGATTAGGAGAAAAGAAAGCTGCCCAGAGGTTATGTTTAATGTTTTTACCCAGAGTAAAGCCACACCCTTAGAAAGGAGGATCATAGAACACTTACAGGAAAGCATGCAAGGGCACAAATCTGCATTGTTCTATGTAATACTAAACAACATGACTCACATACTCGATTATAGCAATGCCAACTTTCATAAGTCAGTTCCAGATCAGGAACTTTCGACTATTGTTTCAACCACAGGACATTAGAAACTGATAAATAAGTTTCGTGACTAATAACAATGACTTATAACAATATTGAGTTATCTATTGTTCGATATCTTGACCTAGCACATTACAAATAATTATATTATTGTTTTATATTAACACTTTTCAGACACTTGAGCGTATACTGTCCTAAAAAAGACAAACCTGAAACACTTGGTTCAGTGCAAATAGGGCTGTGTAAAAATATCGATACAGCTAACTATTATTGCGAGATATATATATAATATATATATATATATATATATATATATATATATATATATATATATAATATATATAATATATATATATATTATATTTTTTTTTTTTTTTTTTTTTTACAATATTCTAACCTTTAGTATTGATACATATCGTTTTGAACGTTTTACATTAAATGATTTACATTTACATAACATTTAATTAAAAACCCTTAGTCAGACAACTTTCTCTTCCTCTCCTGTAGTTGTCGCTGAAAAATATGGCCATTGTCTCAGAAGAAACCATGGTGGACAAAATAAGGGTGTCTCCAGCGGCTTTGTATTTCTTACATTTTATTTGCAATTGGTTCTACATTCGAAAAAAATAATTTTTTAAAGAAGTGCAATAAATGTATTCCAATATACCGTGATATGTATCGTACCGTGCATCATATCGTGAGGCCCTTACCAATACACAGCCCTTAGTGCAGATTAATATTCATACAGAACCTCACCTCAATCTCCTCATAACTAGAGGGGAACTTCCTCTCCTCAAAGATCACAACGTGGTGTCTAATCCACTGCAGAAGAACAGTGACCAGTTCATAGTACTCCTTCCAGCGCAGCTCCAGTTCCTGTACACACACGTGATTAAGCTTTAAATTGTTGCCGTGTCTTTTGTTAAACATCTCTCTAACATACAAACCACTCTTAATTAGGTTCTGTCTGGCCACCAACCCATGGAGATAGAAAATTATGGAGCACTGTTCAGAAGCAATAACCCTGTTTTATGTTTTATATTTTAAGCTAGAAACTGTATAAATGCAACTTAAACAGAACAAAAAAAAAGCAATTGACAATTGCGACACTTTTCTTTTTTCCTGCAAAGACAGATAAAATGTAAAACATACAGAATAGTACTTTGCTTGGTGTTTCTGTAATCTGCTTCAGTATGGACAGAAAACTCACACTGATTTTAACGCCATCATGGGCATCGAGTGCACGGGGCATGGCATCGTAGAGCGAGGACACATATGTGATGATGGACTTCTCATCAGGGTGAGGCACATCAACATCTAAAAACATAAAATCACCCACATTAACATGTTTTCGATTATTTAATACACATCTGATCAGTGATTCAGCAAACTATTGCTTCTAATGACATGTGATACTGCAATCACAAACGTTTTATTTTTAATATTACACCCTCTGGGTGCAACATGGACAATAGGCTACTATAGAAGAAACAAAAAACAAAAATATTTTTGGAGGGAAAAATAATAGCTTCCCCTCCACAGGGAAAGTTGTAGCTCAGTGGCTAAGGTGTTGGACTGCACCGATACGTTACCACTGCTGGGCCCCTAACCCTCAATTGCTAAAATGTATGAAATGGATAACAGTAAGTCACTGAACAGGGGTTCCTGCCAAATGCTGTAAATGTAAATTTTGATGAGTAAAATAAAAAGTAAGAGGCAAGAAATGTCCTGTTATACAAGGTAGCACTAAGTTCAAACTGTACCCTCTGGATCGAGTAGACGTGTGACACCGAGTTCTTTCTCAGCCACGCAGAAGGCTTGCTCCAGGTTCTCCAGGTTGGTCTGACGGTACACTTTTCCCATGTCGATAAGTTTGGGCCTGAAAGAGTATAAACATGGGTAAATATAAGGAGTGTAAAGAAGCAACAGTCATTACCTAATGATTTCCATGCATTAGTAGCTGATGTCTTTTCACAGGACGTTATTGATCCCAAAGGAATTTCTTAAATTTGTGTTATTTGCACTGTTGCAAACACTGAATAATTTGGCTTTGAGAAAAAAAAAAAATGTACTGCATATACTTGTTACTATATTACAAGACTCTGATAGCTGGCAATGATACGCACACACCAGGACATTAATAGCTGCTCTATAAATCTGTCTCCTGAGGCACTCCCATCTTTTTTGATGCCATTGCTGACATGCCACTTTTTTAACACAGCATACTTATATCATAAAAATGAATTATTTTTAAAATCTTAAAGCATTAATATGACGGAATTTTAACATGTATGCATTATTAGGCAGTGCAGGAAACACCCAAATCAATAGTAGCTAAAAAGACAGCAAATTGCCTAAATAATACCCCAAACATTACTTAATGTCTTAAATCTTGGATTACGTCAATGTCTTGCGAAACATATTTTCACAGTTAGTCTAACAGATTAAGGGAAATAAAGCGGGATTTAAGAGTTCAGACCGGTATAACTCTTTGACGTGTACAGTGGAACGAACAGCATAGTGATCTCCTGGGCTGGGGGCAGAGACCAAACCATTGCTGGCATTGTCCATCCTAAGTGAAAGCTTTGGAGAGGTGCTGACAGAGCTCCAACCATTCCCATGGTCAGCATCGCCTGCTGAAGAGCCTTCACTGGAGAGAGTTCCTGCACTGTGCGAGCCTCTACCCGAGTCTACAGAGAGCTCAGAGGGAATCTCCTCACACACCATGATCACACGGTCTTCAGCATCGCTCACTGAGTTACTGCTACTGCTCGTCCGGTGCTTCTTAAGTGACCGCTTTCTCTTAAAACCGAACATCGTGCTACTTAGAAATCAATGCTTCTTAGAAACAATGCTTCGACGCAGGGAAAAACGTTCAGGGTTTCTTTACCATTGCTGTTATATTTTACAAAAACAAACAATCCAGATGTCCAGGCAGTATAAATTCCTTAGAGATAAACGACGTTGTCTTGCTTTGCTCTTGCGCGCTTTCTGTTTTAGACGCACAAAATCTCAGACATCTTTATAGCAGATCTTCTCCTTATTTAGAGTGGTTCTCAAAATTTTAAAACTAGATATCAAAAATTTCAAAAGCACAAAATGAAATAATTTTTCCCAATCATTAAAACAGGAGATAAAGCAGATAAAAGAAAGATGGTGGCAAAAACCTTCTCGCTCTTTCTGCAGCACTGATACTGACTGACAAAAACATCAAGCTGCTCTGAAAAGGCAGTACCTAAGCTTTGCAGGTACATGTTAATGCTTCACAAAAAAAAAAGACTCCCTACGGGGAAGATTGTTTTTTCTTTCATAAAGACGGCCCACGGACCGCACCCTAATCCATTTAACTCTTTAACTCTCTCCAACATTAGACGACTTTTTTTTCACTCCTGTTCATTCAACCACTCCCTCTTTTCCATGTACTGAGAAGAAAAACCATTAGCTGTGTTATGCAAGGTCTAAAATAACATTTGTTTGTCGTCTTCTACTAAATCCATGTCTGCAAAAGCACAGCAAAAGTCCCAGTGTGCTACTTAAAGATTTTGCATGGAATGTGGATCTTTGTGCGTGGACATAATGAAGTATCAGACCTCTTAAATACGCCAATAGCAGGCTAGCCTGAGGAAAATATACACTTTTGATAGACATGTTCTACTTTATTTTGGACCAAAACCAAGTTCGATCTTATAAATTGTATGGCCAAAAATTTGTGGACAGCTTTCCAGCACACCTATAACTATTTCCCCCCCAACAACTGCCACAACAAAATTAAAAGCACACAGTTGTCCAAGATGTCATTACATTTTGTAGCTTTACATTATTGCTTCTCTCGAACTAGAAGACCCAAATGATGTTTCAGTATAACAATGTGCATGTGCACAAAGCAAGCCAAAGTCAGTACGAAAGAACTCAAGTGTCCTGTACAGACCCCGGACCTAAACCTTAGTAAACACTTTCTCACAACACAAAGATTCACAAAACTCCTGAGTATTCTTTCTGAGTACTTACTGATGTTTGTGAATAACAGCATTGAAGAGTTTGCCATCCCGCCAGCTGGTGGTGAAATTGTCACAGCGTACATTTGGGTATCCGTCCACCATACGCTGTGACCACAGTAGCAACTTTTCTTTGGCTGACATGTCATCTGACTGCCCGTTGACCTGGATGTCTGAAATCTATCAGGTGGCAAACACGCATGTGATTTAGCACATAAAATATAAGCAAAAATAATAATGTCTAAAATTAATTTTTACAGCTACCAGCATGCAAATCATTAAAGAACTCTTTAATTTAAAGACACCATATCCACGCATGCATTGTACAAAGTTCCAGTAATTACCATTAACCTCCAGGCCCTCAAATTAAGCATAATTAAGCAAATTAAGGATACTGGGTAAATTACATAATATGGTGGTAATGAATGGAAGATTTATTTTCCGCCAAAGATAAGATATAAAAATCACATTAAAAGGGCGGATGCAACTGGTTTATGTGGGTTTTAATGTCAAATCAGTGGCATCACGCAGTCAATATTATCCAACATGTTTATATACTTGTCCTAAGCCAAAGATCATGGGATTAAATTAAAGGCAAAACTACATCCTGGGAACATATTTAGATTTAATGTTGTGTCCCCCTGCTACATGAAACAATAACAAATGAGTCATGTAAAATTCCCTTCATGTAGGCCATCAGCCGCCATTTAAAGACGTTCTTCTGATTCATTCTCCAAACCCAAATAGTGGTCCTTAATGCAGCAACGGATGTGTGACTCATTATGTATTTACCTTGCAAAAGTACACAATAAAATAGGAGAAACTGTTATCTTAAATAAGAATGGCCCAGAAGAGTATCCTGCCCTTAGCTGGCTTTGGTGTTTCCTGGAGTAAAACTGAACATAGCGTAAAAATAGCATTAAACACGACTAACTAGCATTAAAATAAATAAATAAATAAATAAGTACTAAAATAAGCATCAGTGTTTTGGTCACACAACTAAAGATACAAGGCAAATAGAAAATTCTAAAACTAAATTTGTCTTCTCAAAACATGTCTGTAATGCATTTACACAATTTTAGTATCAAATCAATTTGTTTCCAATAACCAAACCCATGATTGCCCACTTCCATAGCAAAGAAAGAAGAAATTGATTTAAGAAAAAAAAAATGTTTGATTAAATGCCATTTGACTGTTTTGACCCAAACCACCAATAGGATTAGTTTTTTCCAACTGATTTTCCCAGACTGGACAGAATGAAGGCGGCGGAGGTAAATGGTAAATAGGAACTTAACACTGACAGAGGAAGAAACCTGGAAGTGGAGAATGATGGTCCATATAAGCCCCAGGGTAAGCTTGGGATTTCCATCAGCGATGTCATCATTTCTAATGTTCACCAGCTTGACCTAGGATTGGCAGAGATAAACAAAATTAAGCAAATAATTCGGTTATTTAAGCAAAAAAATCCTTTTTTTTTTTTTTTAATTAAAAATGAAAATATATTTTCAGAAGCCAGTTTACCTGCCGGTGTTTGAGGAAATCCAGTGCTATCTGTACATTCTGGAGTTTATGGAATCGCATACGTCCTTTTTCTCGAGGCTAAAGGACAATGGTAAAGTGCAATGAGACAAAAATATTGTCAATTTTTTGCAGACATGAAAACCAATAGCCCAGAACCATGCAAAAAAAATAAAGACATATCTAAACAGATGTTGAGTTCCACTCCACCTAACAGACGCTTAAAGACGAGGTCAACAAACTGATGGACGTTTAAGTGCAACTTTTCATAGACGTGTAGGCCAATTAATACCAAGTATGACCATAATGACAAACAAAATCTGTAACACACCCAAAACATGATCTGGAGGTTCAGATCGAGGAAAAAGCGACGATAACTCATGCAACAGCAAGCTAATAATCCTGTTAGTGGCATTTAGATCATTCATGCCTTACAAAAAGACATCTACACAAACACTCAGGAAGGAGTCTGGTGTAGGAGACTCAAAACAGAATTAGCCTACTATTTAAACCTTAAAAGAATTTTGTAGATTTTTATCTTGTAAAACGCATTTTTTCACTATATTTTGGATCATAAATCTATTTTAAACTAATTTACAATTAAGAACGAGTCCAAAATTACCACTGAAATCAAGTCCAAAGATGAGTAAAGCTTGTATTTTATTAATCGTTATGAAATTCAAACGAAGCTTTTGACAAGAGCTCAAATAAAAACTGTCCACCCATGCTATCACATTAATAAGAAAAAGCTCTAAATGACAAACCCACTCACCAACCGCAAGTTCCTCACAACGTCCCTCTCCCTCGACTAGCACCAGCAAGAGCAGTGAAAAGAGAATAGGCAAAGCCCACAGGACAGAGGTAAAAGCAAGGGATTAAGAGAAAAGACGGAAGGGATAAAAGAAAATGAAGGCAAAAAAAGGAAAAGAAGGAGTCACACAGTTCAATAAGATAAGGGCATAGAGTGGACTGTGAGGTTAATGTGTTACGGCCAAGTGGAAAAGCGGTACTGAGGAATGGCATCGGGGCAGCAGAGAACAAAAAGGCTTACAAACGTCATCTGAAACCCAGTGTCTTGGTTTTGGGTGTGAATTGATATTTGTGTATTAGCAGTTCAATCTTCGAATCTGGCGAATCGACTACAAACATTCAGAATAAATTCTATTTTAAAATTTTATAAAATCAATAGAATTGGATTTTATTGGCCTAAGCTTGTTTGCGGAGTAGCACAGCTTCACATCTGGACTAGAGTCAAGGACTCTGGGTAGAGAATGAGTGCTGTTTATCAAGTTGGGCTACACATACAGTAAAGCGAATCATTTAGAAAGTCTGTATACAGATAATAAGCTCACCAGGGTCTCCCCGGAAAGCACCTCCAGCAGAGAGATCAAGTTATGTCCATCTCTCAGGTCTTCGTACAGATCAGAAACATGACGCTGTGCCTGAGATCAAACAGAACACACAGTCGTTAATAATCACAACATGCCCTAATAATTATAACTATTACTTGCCCTCAATTTTTTAAGCATTTTTCTATAGTAAGACAGGTTTAATATCAAATACACACAGCACAGGAATGCATGCCCCCGGCAGGAAAGCAACCTTCTCTTTGGTAGATACACACCTGCCAACATACCAGCTGCCTACCATATTGACAGATGATTTAGTAGTCTCAGAGTTTTGATCCTCCATCCCTGTTTTTTTTTTTTTTTTTTTTTTTTTTTTTTTTTGCTTTATAACCTAAAACCATAAAGCTGCACTAATATATCCAATTAAGTTTTGGGTATAAAAGCCATAGAGAAACCAAGCAGTGCTTTTAGTAATGTGTGTGGTGGCCTGGGAAAAAAACCAACATGTTAATATGACAATGTTTTGGATAAATAAAAATGTTCTGACAATTTGACAGCTGATTTACAACATTCATAGCTTAAGAAGTTCTAGCAATGTTTCAGACATTTTTTCAATGACACAAACCAGATACTAACACAAGATATTGTGCGGTCAGCTACAACGAATGTTTTAAAATATCACTAATACCTCTTAACGATATTGTTTTAATATCCTAACTTCTACGGTATTATCAATACATATTCCAACTGTCCAATTACATTTTCAACTGTCTTACTTTCAGGTTAATATTTAATTATAACGGTCAGGGTGTGTCAAACGACTTTTTTAATCTGTTGTCTCAGAAAGAAAGATGGCAGAACAAATAAGGAGTGTCTCCGGCTTATATCCGCTATATTTTTACTTGATTTGTATTGAAAAATGTTCATTTGTATTGTATTCCAATTTAGATCATGAGTGAAATTTTTTTCTGAGGTTTAATGCATTATTACAAGTTTGTGGACACCAGGACACCCACATAAAGTTCAAAGCAGTTGTTTATAACGTCTTCGTATGTTGCGGCATTGTTATTTCTTAACTGGAACCAAGAGACCCAGACACTGTTTCAGCAACCACCCCCCCTCCTCCCTCCCTTGGTGAACAAAGCCCCTAAACTCCATAAAAACATAGTGTATTTTGGTTGGTGTGGTTCTGTACAGAAATCTACCCACACAGAACATTCCTGGGCTGAACTGAACACGGATTGCATCTCGAGACCTTTCGACGTTCGAGCCTGAACTTACTAACTCTTCACAGCCACGCTTTAAATTTTAGTTAGCTTTTTCAGAACAGTGAGGGTATTTATAGGGGGCAATAGTGAGACTAAATTTTTATTATTTGAAGAAATCGGCCACAGTAATATTTGATGGGGTTTCCCCAGACTACCACACATATATAGCTTTGAACCACCCAGTGCTGCAGCTTATTAAAACAATTCAGGAAACAAACAGGTGCTCTGAAGGTGTATGTAAAACACCCAAGTGATAAACGGGGAAAAGCTTTGTGGACTTCTTTTGCTGATTTTTTTTTTTGTTTGGAAAAAAAATATTTCTCTCGTTAATCAAATCTATAAGCAATTTGATTGAGTCAGGACCACATTCCTTATACTTTAAGTGACAGCATAAGAAGCTCCACATTAAAGCACAAAAAAATCCCCTGGGGAGAGAGTGGAAACGTGCAGGTTAGAAAATGTAACAGATTCCAGTCCTGCTCAGGCTTGTGTGAAGTAGCTACCTACCTCTGCTTTCTGGTGCTGCGTGAGGAGAAGAGGTATGAGATAAGCAAAGGCATATAAGTAACAATAAATAAAGTGATAATTAATAAATATAATATAAACACGGGACTAAATCGTCTAAATGTAAATTATCTATAAATTTGTCCAAATATTTTTTATACATTAAAAAAAAAAACTGTAAGGATCTTGAGCTATAAGGTTTATTATATCTAATATTAGAAGAATAATAGATTTTGTAGCAATTTTAGATTTGTCTGCAAAAGAACTGGTCAAAATCCTGCTTTAAAGAATACATTTTTATAATAAACCCACAATAACTGAAATTTCTTTCAGGATGTCCAAATGATCTTCAAACTGGTTTACGAACCACTAATCAAGGTAAAACCCGACAGCCGCCTTTAATATTTATGCTTTAAAAGATATGACAGGACATTTATTGCTATAAAGGGAAACTGGCCGTACAACCACTCATCATATCATAAATACTGTATAGAGCTGTTAGGAAAAAGGATAACGTATAGCAGTAAAATACAGCACATCTACTATCGTTACTTTTATGTGTCCCGAAAGAATTAGCATTAACCACATTATATCATTTTCTAATGTTTTGCAGTTTGCTGATTTGTCCACTAGGGATCACTATTGTAACAGGGATCAGCTATTTAAAAAAGTGTCTAAGACTCTGCTACATGACATAACCTTTCGTTTAACCAATGGCATATTTACGGAAGGAAATGTAGAGTAATAAACTATAACAAAGAGACCATTATTGTTCTCTCCGTCTCTAAAGCTTCAGTTTTCACACCACTCACTAGCTCCTACTTATTAGGATCGGTCAATCAACGCTAAGCAATACTCTGCTATTGTGTTGTGGTAAAGGAAAGCAATTACTCTTATTGTGTGCCTGTTAAAGCTGTTGACATGCAAGAGCCAGCGTAAAATTCGAACCCTGATAATTATAACATTTAATCACTGTCTGTCTAGCTTTCAGTTTACATGTTCAGAGTCGCCTGTATGGAGACAGCAGCACGGTCCTGTCTGGTACAGAGACATGTGAACAAATGCATTTGTGGTTGCAGTGAGGTAAAAAACACCAAAGCTTGAAGTTGGTCCACCAAATTAAGCGAAAAAATAACAGGGGTTGCCTGATTTTATAGACCATCTAGAGTCGACATCTTTTATAGTCTTTCCTTGCGATGGCTTCACCAACAACGGACTTCTACTTTATATAAAAATAAACTTGTACTTTATATATTAGTGAATCAAAACTTTTCAAGTTGTCCCAAAACTAAACCAATACTGATTCTTGTCTTAGGATTCCCTTCAAATGTTGACCATACTGTAGTACAACCTATTTCTCTTCACTTACACACACACACACACACCCTATACTCGTCAGGCAAGGCGAGGCTATTTAAACGTCATAAAACAATTACATTTATAGGGCAGGAAGTGGACCTTTGATCACTTTACTTTCTCTAAACACTAGCTGATCTAGGAAATCCTATGTAAGCATGTTAATAACTTAATGACGTACCATGTTTTTTATTTGAAGTTGTATAGTCTATTATGGAATTGTCGCGTTTCATTAAATTGCATATAGTTTTATTTTGGTATAGCAAAGCAGCCAGGACAATAGAGAAACTGTGAACTGATCTAGCTTAGACACGACTTCTGGAACCCACTTTAAATCTTCGTCCTTCTTTCACACCGCTTAAAGATTGTAAATCACTGCAGTGGCATTCCTTAAATGAAGGTCAGCGTGAATTCATGTGCAGCTAAAAGGAGACAGATTGCTGCAGCAGGCCTAAGGCAGGCAGACAGACAGACAGCCACCCGCAGCCCAACACACACGCTACTGAAGACCAGTCTGGCTTTTCAGAGCACTTAAATGAATCCAGATGTCTCTGACTCACTCTCACATCCACATGGAAATTCTCAAAACAGCTTTTTAGCTTTTTCGTTGTGATCCTGGCATTACCCTGGACTTTACAGAATAGGCTTTTGTGCGAGTTAATGAATGGGAGTCTTTATTCTTTCGGAGGATGATAAGCAGAAGGGCAGTGTTATTACTGCTAACCTGGTAGTTGTTTTTCACAAATAAAAAAAATGACATTGCATATTATGTAACAAAGGATAACCCAGCCTTTCCTAATCTATCTTTCCTATCTCTGAGCCCCCTCACCAGTCTGACTAGACTGTGATAAATGAGATGGTCTTTAGCAGTAATTGCTAAGCTCTGACTGAGGTATAGCTTATGGGAATGGAGCTAGGAATAGTTTGCTGACAAAGTTTTCAGCTACTGGTGAAAGTTTCTCTTTTTTTTATAACGCTTTTGTTGCTTGGTTATAAAAACCTTTAGCATATTGGTGCATGTATTTATTTCGGAAGAGTAGTTAAAGGGAATAAGAAGGAATTCATTCTACCATAATTATGCAGAAGAATCTAAAAGAGCACCAAGGTAGAAATTATATAATGAGAGGGCTTCAACTGCTTAATAACTAATAATAACGTAAAAAAAAAAAAGAAAAGTTATACGCCAGTAATAATACTATACGCAGTATAGAATAGAAGTCAGAGAGTGGACTCGGGTGAAAAGTGGAGAAGAAGCGGCATTTTAAAGTCAAGTCCAGACCTGCTGCCCAGGATTGAAATTGTTTGCAAAGTAAAACTGGGGTGAGTCGATTTCACTGCACACAGCTGTAGTAGTGCATGGAAGCCAAGACATACTATGAAATACATAATATATATACAGAAGTATGCACTATGAAGTAAATTTAAAGATGGTAGTATGGACAGAAAAAGTTGTGCTGAGGAATCAAAAAAAAAATGTTTAGCAGAACATTTATGATGTATTTTGAACCACAGGACCTCAATTGTTAAACAGAAAAGGAGAAGTTAAACTGGAATAACTGGAAAATAAATTAGGTCCTAAGGAGGCTCTCAGATCAGTTAATTTTAATTACTATAACCCAGTTTTTTAAGGATTAGAAGTTTTAAATGCACATAATTTTTTAACGGAACACGCCTATATTTAATCACAGAAAAAATAGAAATAGGGGTGGGCCAGAAGACCAAAACCATGATAACAATATATTTTACCATTTAGTTATTTAAATAGGTAATTATTCCTCTAAAAGGGTTTGATATAATAAATAAACTTAAAATTGTTAATACTGTAAAGGACTTCACTTTCTATTATGATGTTTTTTCTTTTATTTGCACCTTGATAAATATAGTAAATAAAACAGGAACTAAAATAAAAATTTAACAAAGAAATTCCACTGTATGGACAAACCTTATTATAAACTTTCTACAGTTAAAATTTTCCCCAAGTATAAAATGAAATACCTCTTAAATAACAGGGAAAATATAAATAAATCCATATTTGTTTTTCCAAATTTTCAGCATTTGCCCTCAGTTTCACATGCAGCATCTTGTTCAGGCTTTATTACGGTTGACAATTTATTCTGTGGTAACAATATATAGTCATACCGCCCAGCTCTAATTAGTATTAATAATTTAGTATTAATAGGTTATAGATTTCATTACTCGTTCCATCACACACTTTTTTTACAACCACTATTGGTAAATACACAAACTGTTTTGTAGCTGTAAAAGCTGCTTGCCTTGCTGTTTGTCTGGTTTCTAAATGCCACTTGAGCAGTTTTTTGTAAGACAGAGGAGTTAAAAACAGTCAAAGAGCATGAAAAACAAATGTGTTTTATAGTCTTCTCTTAAGATCCTACAGCCCAAATCCCTTAATACCTTAAAATCCCAAACTCCAATTTTTAAACTGCAAAACTGTTTATAACCACCGGCTTCCACCTGACTCCAATTTTGCAAGTACTAGGGGCTTATGTTTGTCTGAAAAAGGATCAAATACATCACTGCACTAAATAGAAAAACGATTAAAAGTCACTGTTCTACTGTTTCTACTGTGGTTGTAATATTTTACAAACATTGATTAATATACTTACTTAATGCAGTTATATAACAATTACATTTCTGCTCCAATTAAGAAGATGGAAAGGAAGGACTATAATGTGTTGCTTAGATCTGGAGAAAGAACTGAGAACGGCAGCAAAGTAACTTTAATTACCTTTATCAGGTGCTTGTTCACCCATTTTGTGAAAGTCTTTTTCTGCACCCTGTCCCGTTCATCTGAAAAACACACACAAAAAGTTCCAATTAAACTTCTTATCAGATCCACTTTACGGCCATTTGGATATTATATTTTACTTAGAGCTGTCGAAACAAAATGAACACAGGTTCATATGTGCAGTAAATCCATTTTAAAGGTAAAGAATCATTTGAGTTAGTACACTGAATAGGTCGTGATGGTCTGTATTAGGGATCAGATAACTTATAGCCAAGATCTACCCTTTGCACAGACACGTTCTCCTCATACCAAGCCACAAGCAGAAACTGGCTCAGTGGCACACACTTGAATGAGTACACAAATGAGTGTTTACATGGCAGATCACTTGGCATGCTTAGCTGGGGCTTTAACAGTGCCAGAAGGCGGAGTAAGAATCTGAGCTCAGGGGATGGCCTCCGGCAGCACATATACACAGGTACAGACAACTCGGCTAAATGAATAGATGAGGTCTTAGATAAAAAAAACAAACAAAAAAAAAACAGGGGACATCAGTATATAAATATGGTCAACTGAGGATAATAAATTCATTTACGATTATTAAACCATCACTATATCAAGCGCACAGCAATCATTTGACAAGAACCAACCAATTAGCTTCCTTTCTTTTTCTGTTACACTAAAACGTTAGCAAAAAAACAAAAGGAGCAGCTCGTCATTGTGATGTTTTTAAACTGTAAATAAAATTTGTAGAAGAGTTAGGGCAAGCACGGAAATCCAGCGCTGAAATTAGCTTGTTGTAATGGAGAGTGCAGCCGATTGATGAGAAACCGCTAGCGTCTCTGGAGAGAAACAATTTTCAGTGTGTTTTAGACGCTATGTGTGAACGACACCCAGGAAAGCTTAATGCTCCTTCATACTTCTGTTTTTTAAATGATACAACTGTAAATAGATGGGAGGTCATCCATAGAAAAGCAACGGTTAAACTCATTTCTACACTATTTTGGTTGTTACTCTTGCATCACTGAATCTCTTGCATTACTGATACTCTTAAATCTACTGAAAAGCCTCTCAGTGTTTGGACATCACTGGCTTTCACAATCTAACCAAAATGAAATTCTATTTCTTTGTGTCTCCCAAATCCAGCAGAAATAAATCAGTGATGTTTAGTTATGACTAAATGGTCATAAAAAGATGTCAATGCTCACTTGTATTTTATTGTACATTAGTATTGTGCAACATCAGCATAAATCATTATTGAGTCATCAGAGGAAATGTCTGACTACTAACAATAACTGGTAAAAAAAAAAAAGACTTTGTTATGGCTACCATGCATGAAAGAATCCACAGTGACTTAAATCCGGAAAATGGTTTTTAATCACGATAGAAAACCGACAGAAAGTCTCACATCTGAAAAGAAAATGATAATCCAGGGCAATTAAACCCACTTAGACCATCGGCACGCCCTTGTCAGATTACTGACGCATGTTCTCCCCACTTTCGCCACATTTCTCAGGGCAGAGTGGTGGTGTATCAGTGTTGCTATAGTGAGCACGCACTGAGCTTCAACCAAAAAAGGTGGGGTTATCCGTCTCATCAGTAACAGGCTTCCTTTTTTGGTAGTTCCCAGTGCAGGGAAAATTATGCAAATTACAATCAAGCAGTCATTCACATTTGCTGCTTTGTAGCCTTTGAGACTTGTGACACTAAAAGAACATGCACTTTGATTAGAGAAAATCTCATCAGGTATTGCATGTCAGTACTAATGGTTAAGCCATCACTCCTGCCACTTTAAGATAGACCGCACCCATTGGGCAAGGTGTGGTCAGGGAGACAAGAATCTGAGACGAGTGACGTCTTATTGATTGTATTATTGATTAGTAACACGGAAGAATAAAATATGCTAATGAAAACAAATAAATGACAACGATCATTCTAAAAAGAACACGCCTAAATTACATTACATTACATTACATTACAAGTTAGTGGTGCCAGAACGATTATTTGCACAGGATTACTTGTGTTTGTTCATTTACAGTAGCAAAAGGCAATAGAATAAGAGGGGTATGGAACTTTTTAACCTAAACTGATGAAGTTAGATACCTGATCTGAAAGTTTTATGATTCGTGGCACCTATATATATATATATATATTTTAAAGTCCAGCAATAAAACAATATAAACGTCACTATTACCAACTGATAATGTACATCCTGATACTGCACATTGAACCCACAAATAAAAAAAGCATTTAAAAGCTTAAATGCTTAAAGTCTAATTCTGGTCTACGCAACAAAGCACAGAATTATGGTAAAAGTTATGGTGGCGTTTTCTTTCCAAGAGAAAACCACAAACTATGCAGAAAATGTTAGAACAGGGACAGCACTTCGGATGGAGGAACTTTTTCAGAGAAAGTTTAAGAAATAAGAAGTTCTAAATGATCAACCAATGCAAGTGGAAAAATGATACTTCTAAATTTGTACCAATTTTTAATTAACTAGCAGTTAACTAGGTAACTTCTTTTCCTTATCTAAACATTCTAACAACAAGGGATTTTCATTTAGATACCTTTCCTTCCATCCATGGCTTTAAGCATGCCCTGGTAGAAGCCATCGTCTGAGGGCACCCTGGATCTTCCCATGCTGTCAGACGAGTAGTTTCTCTGTTTCTTTGCAGAACTCATTTTCTCTGTATCAGGCTTATAACAACTTAAACAATCTGGAATCTAATTCCCTACTGTGTCCAGCCACAGGTTGATGCCCTCAAAAATCTTCCTGCTTTGCAGAGGAGCAGCTTGCACTACTTCGGCGTCTATTCCAGCTAAAATGGACTTCTTTTTCTTGAGTTGGTTTTGTTCTCTTCTCTGTCAGCTCACGTTTCCTTTCAGTCTTGCGCTCCTTTAGCATAAACGATGCCTACAGGCTACACAGTGTGGGCCTGTCCCTGCTCTCTCTGTGTGCGTATGTGTGTTTCTTACTAAGCTTTTAGAGGACATTGTGGGCTTGGCTTTGCCTGTCCTGTTTCTTTGCCAGGACAGGAAAAGAGGGCGGGACTTAAGACGAAGAACTTAAGGTGTGGTTACCCGCATGCCTCATGTACCACCCACATTTCCAGTGTATACATACACACACACACCTTGAACATTCAGTTCATGAAAAAAAAAAAAAAAAAAAAAAAAAAAAAAAAAAAAAAAAGGTATAACAGGAGGAAGAGACTGCTACACTATTTTTTTTCACAGGAAAAGTAAAATTTGAACGATCTTAATCGACTTTAAGTAATGCCATCCATTTTTTATTAGAACTGACCAGTTAGTAACTTATCTGGAATGTAACTTTATAGGTTACTCATGGTGCCAGGAAGGGTGGAGAAAAAGGAGTGACATTCAGGTGTCGACAGGATGGTGCAGTTAGTCATTCACCCAGCCCATACAAGCCTCAAGTACACCCACACACCACCAGCATCACTGCTAAACTGTATCTGCCATGATAAGGAGCTGAGGAGCATGAAGCAAGAATTACTCATTAGCACACTTCCTCCTTTTTTTTTTTTTTTTTTTTTTTTTTTTCTGTTAAAAATAGTATGTACACATTTCCCATCTGATGTGAAGTTCACTTTTTTCAATCTCCATAACAACAATAACAAAAAAAAAAAAAAAAAAAAAAAAAAACAGCCCCCCTTTTCTGTAAATACCTGCGTTATGTAACATTTACCTCCACATGTCTTTAAAACTGGCTGTCATCTCATCAATACAGACCACAGCACATACTGTATAGTTGATCAAACCACCTGACACAGTCTAGTCTTTTTTTTACAATAAAGTCACGACTTCCTACTGTACCTGTTCAGGCTTGACTGCTACACAGTGCGTGTAAATGTGTATGTGTTTATTTTTTTATGACATGCATATGCTCTGCAACAGACGTGGAGAGACACGCCTTATATAATGACTTTAGCACTTACATACATACTTGTGTCCCTGCAAGTAAAGGAATTAAGGAGTGGCAAAAGACATTCAAACATCATCCCCAGGGGCCATGGAGCTCCACTGCTATAATGGAGCTCGTGGCTTAACGGATCACATGTCTAGAATGGCATTACATGTAAACTTATCAGAAGATATTAAATCCCTGTACAAAGGGAGCAAGAACAGAATATCACTATAAACTACAATTTAAATAAACAATTTAGTGATGTGGACTTTTGATATTTAGAGACAGTAATAATTGAACCCTAGGTTTCTGTAAGAGTTAATCATTTAATTCAATTCTATTTACAATGTGGTGGACAGATCTTGACTGTCAAAAATGCAGTTTTACAGACATACATAGATTTTATTTTTAAATACCATATATATTTTATTCAGTGGTACACAATAACTCTGTTACAGCTAACACAGCTATATGCTAATATTGTGCATATTATTAACAACCGAGTTTAAATAATGGATGGAGCCTTGGTGTTTAAGAGTGGCCTTAGTAAAGATGTTCAGACTGTTTTAAGGCTAAAATAATTTCATGTCCTTTTATTTGTATTATAAAGTCGTCAAACAAAATAGCCTGTTGGGCTGGGTGCTACCTGTTAGCCACTCATAGCATTTGTAGCTGCATTATATGAAGGATCACATAAAAACTTTGCTGGACTTTGTTAGTGAATTCAGTTCGGGTGTAGGTCTTCCTTTCGTCATTATTTCTGTTGGTCTGCAAAAGTGCGTCCTGAAAAGGGCATTTTCAGTAGCTCGGCGGTGTATCTGGTGTATTTATTTACTTCTCATAGAGTTTCACTTTTATACCTTGGCTGACCAACTCTGGTGGTAGCACTGGGCATGTCGCAATACCCAACTGGTGTGCTGCGACTGGAAGCCAAAATTTGATTGGCTGATGATCTGTAGTGCTGCCCCAGATCTTTATAATGTAGGATATTCCAACCTCAACAAAACTAATCACAGGCAATGTGGACATTATACTAATAAAAAACATCACTAACCCACCACCGAATTAGATATTTTTTATCCCCCATTTGTCGTCGCACAGCTTTTTGTCGCTGTGTGTAGGAATCTCTGTTTGGTTGTGTAAATGGGTGGGGCACCCAAACAAATGACCTCATCTCACGTTTCCAATATTTACATTATTATTTACATTATCATCTCATCTCTCTGTGAACCAGCGCACTATGGTCATTAAAAGCCCTGGTAAAATGTCACTATGATAATAAATGAAAAGATACAGATTGTTTATTATTACAATTATAAGACCAAAAATGCTTTTTTTGATGTTTGTAATACTGGATGGATGGACGGATGGATAGATTTTTTCTTTATTTATTCCAAGGAACATGGGTAATGACAAAAAGATGACACCTGTATAAAAATTCAGGCCTGGAATGACAGAAACCCCAGAAACTATTAGAGACTCGTCTTTCACAGCACACCAACTCTAGAAGTGTCACAAAGTGATTTTACTGCACCGTCATTCAGCAGTCAGGAATGTGACTGTGGGGCACAAAATGCTTCCCAGCTAAAAACTGCTTTCACTCATGAATTCATAAAAACTATGGAACAAGTTGGTCGACGGACAGTTTCTGCAATGACACGCAGAAGAAACGTCCCATTACACGCAGCTAAAGTGCTTATTAGGCTACTTCTAAAGCAGACCAACAATAAAGGCTTTCATATGAGGATTTAGGGTTTCTCGTTAGGCTATTTTCATCTCACCATTTCTTCCATGTTCATCATTCAATTTAGTCATGTGGCTGGAAAGAAAGGGAAATCCCTCGCTGTTATTTTTAATTTTTTTTTTTTTAGCAATTCCCAAGTGTAACTCCAGTTGCCATGTAAGTAACAGACTTAATATATATATATATATATATATATATATATATATAGCTATATATATATATATATATATATATATATATATATATATATATATAAATAAAAGACTACACTTGAGGAAATATGGGTATTTACCGTACTGTTCCTTGACACTAGGGGTGGGGTAGTCCAGAAAGTCTACTAAAGTCAGGTGACAACCACCTGACAATCATTTAAAAATAATTTAGAGCACAATTAAGGCCCATTATAACTTAACCGCACCACAGCAACATGCAAGATGATGTGCATTTCCTTGAGTCTAGTGTATTGTTAAAAACTTTCTTTTCTGTGTCATAAAACTACCTATACAAATACTGTAAAATTAAAAAAATATATATATATATCCAGAGTACTCATATACCTCATTAGTGTGTACCATATTTCTGTGTTTTATTATTTGTTTGTGTATTAAACTATTGTACTCTATTAAAACTATTGGTTTTGTAACTGAACCTTATATCTATAATTACTTTACATTAGCGTCTTTGGTAGATGCCCTTATCCAGAGGGACTTAGTGCTGGGAATCAAACCCCAGTTTTCAAATTAGTAGCCCAACACCTTACCCCAATACCACACTACCACAATACCTTAACCACTATGCTACATGTTCCTTAGATTAATTAGCATGTGATTGGCTTGTACCGCTCCTGTACTCTAAACAACGACAAAAGGTAAATCCAGGGCATTCCTTTAATATTTCTATCCTGTGGTATACACAGGTATGAATGTCCCACATTCCCTTTATTACCATCAGTTAAAATATTATTTTTATACTTTTAATTGATTCAGGACCAAAAAACACACCATGGTAATAAAACAAATGAGGTAAATTACAACTCTTTCATGAAAAAAAAAATTCTCTTACACACTGCTTAATTTAAAGAATGTAAAGCTATTACATCATCTAGGTAAATTCTAAGCAGACTAATCCCCAATGAATAAAGGGATGAAACAGGACACTGTTGGTAGGAAGCTGGCCATAAAATGGCAGTCTTCACATTCCTGTGCAGGGCGTAACGCGATCCTTTCTTCAACACCGGTGGATCCTACCCTAAGTCGAATCGGTCTGATTTTAATTCTCCGTCTCTTTTACTTCTGATTTTCTACTTGTGAGAGCGTGCCCCAAATATGCCACACCTTGATGATCTGGTACGCTCACACCCTTAACACTACAATTTCTTTAATTCCTTTTAGAACTTGCTTTTACTTTGATGAAAATAAAAGTGCAGCATTTGCATGTCAGGAGACTACAATCAAATACGAATAACAACGCGAACCACATTGTGTCCTTCGTTATAACTTTAAAGTCACTGTGCTTCTTTCACATTTATAAATGTGACTGATCAAATGACTATGTTGCATCAAAGGGGGTTTGAGGATACGGCATGTGCTACAATCAGCAGCTGAGAGCTCAAAAGACACATCTTTCAGCTGAAGGGAAATTCTGATGCATCAGACTATTGGTACCAGATCATTCTGGAGCTGAGTCACTGGCGCTCCAGACTTCAGGAACAATAAAGTATGAATTATGATTTATCTGCTGTCTCCCCCTAATGGAGGTGAGGGTTAAGGACATCCTGAGACACACAGCAGGAAGGCGAATCAAGTAGTTTGTTAGAAAGACCCTATAATTTTAAATCCTAGCAAGTAAGCGTTTATATTTATGACTAACAAAGTTGAAAATAGGAAAGCAACGATGGTACTAGCCGATACAGATACCATACTTTATTGGGATGTGGATTATTTGTCTAACTCCTGGGCTATTTCTTGTCTTTTTTTTTCTGCAGGGTTGCTTGCCAAGAGATTCCAAATCCCCTATACTCACTTTTGTGTTGTAATTTTAGACGTTTTATCAGATTACCCATATTATAAGCACTCCTTTTTGTACCGGTTGATATTTTTGCAGGAGAAAGATTTGTAGTCTTTGTGTACTGACATTTCTGAAAAATGACAATCACAAAAAGTATCGTCTTTTGGTCTTGGAGTGTTTTTATGAATACATGAGCTCAGGATCAAGCCCGATACCGATATCAGCATCTGTGCGTCCATAATAGAAAGGAGACATCCATCCTGCATGTACTCCAAAAATCATGCTCAGTGTTCACGTCTCTGAACAGGATAAAGCAGTCTATAAAGATAACTGAATAAATAAATGAACTGACTAACAAAGTAAAACTATAGGGAAATTAATAATGTATCAGAGCACATGCATTAAATGTTGTAGCTTTATTAGAGCTTTGACAAATAACCCAGGCCTTAACCATGACAGTGAAATGAAGATCACCGTATAGGTAGTTCAACCATAATAAAACTCTAAAACTGGTCTCATTTTTAAATATTGTAATTCAATCATTAACAAATAAATCATATCCTAGAACAACCAAAAAATTATTGTTGTAATATTTTTTTCTACTACCCAAAGTAAACTTCACAAATCTGGCACTAGATGGCGTGAAAACACAAAATACAATCGCTAATAACTACTGAGACCACCATCACTCATCGACCTATCATAGCTGCGAAAGCAACCAATAAACCAGCATTAAACCAGCATGAAGCAACCATCACTTTAAAATGATGCTATAGTTTAACATTTAAAGTAGTACTCACAAAGAAGAGAAAGAAACTCCGCAGTGTCACTGAACTTGATCCTAAACTAATCTGCTAATAAACAATGTACAACAATATTTTATAAAACAGTTGAGTTTAATGAAGTTTATATTCAGTTTCTACTATAAAATAAACATCTGCTACTGCGGACTAATCAAAAATAAGCGTTATGTCTTCTTTTTACTACAATTTTAACCGTAGTTGTATATTAAATCATAAGAGACTGCTGCTGGACTAAATACTAGATCATATTGAGGAATGTTTCAGTAAAAACTCAGGGACAAACCCTGTTATGTAACGCGAGCAAAGAATATAGAAAAAAAAACAACATACACATGCAGAGCCATAAAACTGACTCTCCAGGGACCTTTAACCTGCTTGTACTATAACTGTCAGCCGTGCAGAGGCGTCCGGCTTCATGCTAAAGGCATCCATAACTACAACTCCCCAAATGCCTATATTTATCAAATAAACTGTGTCTTACCTGTGCAACACATTTCGTTATATAAAAATGTGACTCTCTGTCCATAGCTTATCTCGTGCAAATAAGTCTGTCCCTCAGAAAACATTTCAAAATCACACACACATTTTTCTTTAGTAATTCATCATTGTCTCGAGAGTCTTTCTACCTTTCATGTAACTCCAGCTACAGAAACACACTCACGCCCCTGCATACGTCGCTGGAGGACAATAAACCAAAAATGTCCAGTAGATTAACAGCAGGCGAAACTATTAAAATGTCGGTTTAAACATTATTTTGTTTTATATCCACTACAAAACATTACAACATGAACTGCTACTTAAGAAATAATGAATAGAATTATGACTATTTCTACTATAAATAGTTCATTTGTATTCTCCGAACCTACAGACATATTTACACTGTTAAATATCGAATCGAGTCAGATTTTCAGATAAGTTATCAAACGGTCAGATACGTTTTAATCCTGTAGCCAATCATCATTCAGGATAAACACAAAATATAAAACAAAAACCTATGCGGCCTTATCCAATCAACACCCATCATTAAGTCAAAGGAGAGTTTAAGCTGGCGGTCCACATACAGTGTTATTTATATACAATAAAGAATAAAAAAAAAAAAAATAAAAAAAGCTACAGTAGATTTGCTGTTTTTTTGCACAGTAGAAACTTTTAAACACAATTAAACAGATGCAGCAGAAATGCAATACTGGAATAATAGATGCTAACCTCTATAAACTTATGATTATGAACGTCTATTACTTATTATTTCCATGCGTCATGCGCAATAAACCGAATTAGCTGCGGTAAACACTTAAGGAGAGCTAGACATGCTTGAGTGGCTGCATTTTATGTTATAATGCAGTTTAATCTCAGGTACTGAAGTAAATCATCAGGTAAATGCTTTTAGAATGCATATATATATATAGAAGGTATGTAAATGTTCATGATGTGATTTATTCCTATTTTTAAAGAAACAGTTCTCAGAATCACATCTGCTTAAATGTACAAGCAAACAAAGTAAATTTATCAGCAGTATTATGGTTTACAGGCTGAAATGTTAAATCGTTTACAGCCTTAAACTACCAAAAGAATCAATAGTGTAGCTAAGCCAAATCATGAAAACTACCCTAATTGTGTATTGTAGGTCTTTCAACCTACGATATGAGAAAGAAAGTTATAGTGTGTGTGTGTAAAAATCATTAATTAAGGTATGTGTTTGAATGTTGTTCTGCTGGACGCAGAAATTTTGCCCGAGAGCACAATGTGGACAGGTTTAACCCTGAAGCAAACCCCCAGATGCCTCCCTATAATTACAAAGCAATTATTCCATCATCGACTGTAAAAAAAAAAAAAAGAAGCAAAGCACAAAAAAAATATCAATCTTAAAATGATTGGATTGAAGGAAAAATGTCAACAGCCTTAACAAGATCTCATTCCAGTCCAACATCAAAGTGCAAGACAGAATGTGGTGTACAGCTTAGTGTGGGAAAGTTTATATACAAAACTATGAACAAGCTATAACAGAAAACAGATCCGGCTTAGCATTCTAATTACAATTCTAACATTGATTGACTTTTCTGATGTTAAATAGTATGGGGACATCTAACCAGCACACTAAAATAAAAGCACACATTTATCTAGAATTTGTATATAATAGCTAACAATATTCCATCACTGGACTCAGAAGACCCCAACACTATTCCAACATCACGAAGCCTCCAAGCTAAAAAGAAAATCCACAGCCACACATCTAAATCTAATGAATTTAAATGATGTGGAGGTTAAGAGTTAGATAGACACTAAACTTTGGGTAAGTGTTAGCTTGGTGGTTAAGGTGGTTAAGGACGAATACCTGCAAATCAGGGTTGGATTCCCAGCACCGCCAAGTTACCACTGTAGACCACTTCTAGATAGGATGTTTACTAAACACAGATCTTGTCCTCATACTTTTATCTATATATTGTTTATAGACAAAGTCGACAACATTTTATGCAACATGTAAAAACTTGTTAGAACTCCTGAACTCGTAAAATGGTAAAATACCCCAAAATGAACGAAAGCCAAAAAACAACAACAACAAAAAAATCCTGCTTAGTTTGTGTGCTGATCGTTGACCATAAGGATATTTACAGTATTTATAATGCATCGCGTAATTTAGACGCTATCCTTGATTCGCCGCATGTTGTATATCTTCACAGGTCTGAAATGGCTTAAATCTCTTTTTCTAATCTGGACTACTAAACGGGGTGGAACAATTTTTTTGGTAAACATTTCGGTCGAATTAGTTTGGAATGGCTAGTCGAAGAACGCAGGTGGCCAGATAATAAGCTGTGGAAACTTACAATAAGATGGCTTATCTGATAATCGCTCCACACTTATCTCTAGAGGAAAGAGTAGCTTTTCATGGCAGTGGCTCATGCTGTATGAAATGCTGTCAGATCTAATTACCAGACAGTTGTGTTGAAACCTTAAATAGAATTTCAATATGTCATGTTTACAACCAAACACTTGCAAGTTTATCATCATCATCATCATCATTATTTTTTATATATACATATATTATATATATACACATACACACACACACAGTAAAACTGGTTTTAACATTAACATGCAATGCTAATTGAGACTAAACAAGCACTTTTGGCAATATAGTGGTCTCATCATCTGGAGTTGTTTAACTTTCATCAAAAACAATAAAAAAAAAAAAAGAGAAACCGCTGTAAGCGCATCATTAAGTTTATAACAAGACTTTAGATGATTCATTTACAGACAGTTATTGGCATAATTATAGATCTAACATCCAAACAAATTCATTTATAAAGGCACAGGAAAAAAATTAAGAACATTTTTTAATACTTGAGGCAAATGAATAAACACAAAGCTGCAAGTTCGGACCAATTTTCCTAGGGTTAGTTAAAGTTTTCAGTCTCACTGCCACACCCACCAAACGCTGTCTGAACATCTGATGCAGATCTGATGCACACAAAACGAAAAAGATTTCAGGATTTTGAAAGTTTTTACAAAATGACGTATATAAGTTCATATCACACTTACTAATTAATTAATTAAAAATAATTATAATATTTATGAATTCTTTAGTTTTTGTAGAAATATTAACTTTACCTTTTTATGTCCCTAAACATGATGCTGAACAAAAAGTCCTGTGATTGGTTGCTCAAAGTCAGCCGCCTTTTTGTCATAGCTTGTCCCGTCTCATTTTTTAAAAAAATTATTATTATTTAACTCTAACCCAATAAAATCTATTTGTTTATGGGCTGGATCTTGTCATGCTGAATTGTTTACATTTCAGGCTGCTAATTTTTTTTAGTGAAAGAAGTAACTGTATGGATTAATCAGTTACTTTACAGATGTTAAAGGGGTGAGCTAACAAAAAAAACCAAAAAACTCTTTAAAAACTAACGAATATCACCAGGAAATAAAAAACAACTAAATAATATTAATAAAAATAATACAGAGCTCAATGAAACATACACTTGCCTTCCACTTGTCATGCTTTAACATTACACACAAAAGAGCAGTCGTCAGAATCAGCAATGCTAATAAAGAACAACAGCACAGAAACCAATGGCCAGTGCTGATACTTGTGTAATGTGAGAATATCAGGAGGTTAGGACAGTCATCATGTCACACTTGTTGCCCCCGAGCACAGTTTCACTTTTTATAAAAGGTGAGAACAAGCACTGTAGAGAACATGGAAATCCCCACATCGCTGAAATACAAGGTCCAGCTTTATAAAGAAATCAGTATCAAAATTCACAATGGTTGCCACTAGCAAGCAGGGAACAAACTTTAGTTAACAAATTACTAGTCCTGACTTAGAAAGAGTTTCTTTTTTATTTTATAGAGCTCGAAGGTAAAAGTTCATCTAATTTGACTTTCAAAATTGCTACTGGAAGAGTGTTATTATTCTTCAACTCTAGAGTAAAGGAGTGGAGGAGAAATTACAGAGGAGTTATAACAGTCCGAAATCTCTGTTATAATAAAAAAATATTAAAATGCTTAGTTGGGCTCTAAAAAAAAAAATACCATATACCATGATTTAATGTGTCTTATTTATGCAGGACAGATAAGAAGAAAAAGAACTTCAAATGCACAGAAATCCACCTGGTAATGACCGCTGCACACAAACACACATGGGAGTTATATAAGCAGTCATTCCCCTCTTTACGGAAACATTCCTACACTCATCTTCTCATTATGTCTAGCTTATGTATCTTTAATAAGCACTTTAAATCTGAAGAAAAAAGGAACATAAGTGTCATCATATTCTCTGTTTTAGGTCAAAATCAACATACGAATGGTAGAAAAGTTGTTGAAACAAGAGTACCATAAAAGAACAAAGCGACAAATACAGAAACTTTATCCACACTGAACACTGTATAGACATTCATCTATACAGTGTAAATGCAACACTCGTGTGTGAAGGTAAATAGCTTAATGGTTATGGTGTTGAACTCCTAACCAGAAGATAGTTACCACCAAGTTACCACTGCTGGGCCCTTGAGCAAGTCCCTTAACCCCCAACTGCTCAGTTGTATAAATGCTCTCGATGAGGACGGCTGCCAAATTTTGTAAATGTTCTGTGTGCAAATGTAGGGTCGGCCGGGGGTGTGAGGATGCGCCCCAAAAGCACCAGGGTGGGAACAGAGATCCCAGGGGGCTGGCTTGTATAGCACTGAGATAAGCCTGGTATAAGTCGGGCAGCAACAGGTGAAACAACACTGAGGGACAACATGAGCACCGCAAAAAAACAGGGGTGGGTCCACATTTAAAAACAAATGGTAGCAAAATCTTCCATAACGAAAGAGTAAAAAATCTCAACTATGTTTGGGTGAAGATATGCAGTACATTTCTTCCCTGGCATTTATACACCCTTTTTCCAAACAAACCCTCCCACCTGGCTGTTGGTCTGGTCCTAATCTAAAAAATGTTTGTACTTGGATTATTGCTGACCACACCAAGAGATAATTCATCTGTACACACAAAGTCAGATCAGTTAGTGTGGACATTAAAAGACATTCCTGCTAGAGAACCTCCTAATATTCGGACTGTCATAAATCTTAATACACTAGGTTGTGAGTTAATACGAAACCAACTGGGTCAATGTGAAGAGAAGCCGATAAACAACTTTGTTTTCTACCAGATTTAGTTTAAGATGATGTTCACAACATTGCACAACCATGTAGCTTGATATAAATCAAAAACACTGGCCTGGCCTTGCCTTTCCTAGACCAACAGCGGCTTTCAAAAACAAATCGGAACAATCCTGACGACGGGGGTATACATATTCCCCAAAAATGAAAACAGGTGGGAACATTTATGCCATGCGCAAACCATCAACATTTGCGAAAAAAAACCCCTCAAAATTATTGGTGGTTTTTACAGATTTACAGAAGCTCCCACACTTTTTGTCTGTCCACCAAGCTAGGTCGATACATGACTACCAGTCAAGTTCGTTTGAGAGCATCACCCCCTGTCCAGCTCCATATAGATTAAGGTGGGAAGTCATTACCCTAAACTCTAGAACTGTAGGCTGGAAAAAGCTACGAAAAAAGTCACATGTAACTCTAGTCTCACCTACTGTGGATGGGTTTAAATATGGAATAGAATTTCAGTCTGGCTGCCTGAAGGTCGAGCATGCATTTCCCCTCCTCTCTCGAACATAACAACAATCAACGTGCCAAAAACACACAAACATATGGATACACAAACAAACGAGAAGAGTTCAGTTGCGGTAACCTACCAGGTATGACCTTCATGGAGCAGGCTGTGTGGAGGGAGAGGAGAGCAGGACTGGGGGAATGTGGGGAAGGGAAGAGGCTCCAGTTTGTTCGGTGTCTGCTGCCTTCTTTCTCCCCTTCTTAATTTTGACAGCCTGTGCCTGCTGCTTGGATATGTCAGCTTGCTCCCTGGTGGCTTTGCCATTAGGTGGGAGGGGCTGTATGAGGCTGTATGGGGGTGGGCAAAGGCCTGGGCAAGTGTCCAGAGAGCCGGTAAGCATGGTATTAGAGCTGGTTGTGGATATAAATAACATACTGACATGCTTATGATGGAACAGATAGAAACTGATGAAAGTTTACCCACTTGTCTTCAAAGGGGCCAAAGAGAGATTAGCCTGCCCTTGATGGATGATAGAGTTATTCTGTGAGATTAGATCACTAGCTTTACTATGATTATTTTAATCAGGAAACCTGAACTGGTATTAATCCCTCCATCCATCACATAGGATTATAATTCTTTTCCTCTGTTTATGTCCCTTGGCTATTAATATTATATTCTATATTATATCCCACATCTCTCAAGCTGACACATACTGTAGAAAGGCACCATAAACCTTTTTTCATACTTATTAAACTTTGTTAGTCGTCTTCTTGCTGTAATTAGGGAATTGTTGGAATGCCAGGGATGGTTGGAGATCCCAGTCTATTTTACAGGATACCATGATGCCATAGAAAAATTCAATCATGCAAAACACACTTACTCTAAATATAGCATGACTTATAGAGCTCCAAAGCCAACAAATGGAACGTTAAATAACGGTGCTGAAAGAGTGCTTATTTAACCAACAATCATCTCGTAGATGTTTACATTACCCTAGCACTCTACTTAAATGGGCTAGAGTTGCATGTCTCGACTCGGATCTGAATTACTGGCCATTCCTTCAGTGTCGCCCAATAAGCTATAAATAGGTTTCAGCTGGGCTCAGTTAAAATAGATTTAAAGATCATTTATTTATTTATTCATTCATCCTCAGTAAGCACTTTATTTTGGTAAGGACTGCTGGGGATCTGAAGTCGAATCCAGAAACACTGGTTGTGAGGTGGGAACACACCCCTAAAAAGACACCAGGCTATCATACACACGCATTACACACTCATTCATATGCAAGGGCAATTTATTGAAGCCAGTCTATCTACTGACATTTAACGTAGGTGAAAGAAACCTAGGAACTCACAGAGATTCGTAAGAAACTCTACCATGTTTAGAACCATACCGGGGTCCCTGTAGTTATGATGAAGCCATGCTACATTATACAACATTGCGCTGTAATATGTTTAATCAATGTAACACACAGACAAAAGAAATAGACAATTTAATGCACACTTCTAGGATGCTGGTGAGCGAAAATTGGATTTTTTTACATTACCAGATTCGAGAAATTGCAAATAGCCTGTAACAACAGTAATAATGTGGTCCTAAAACATACTGATTATTGACTTAAATAAATACAATGCCAGATCAACACATGCTAGCCTGTACTTGTTACACTGCATTACACTGTATAATTAAAAGTGACTCCAGTGACTCCTTTTTTTTTTTTCCATTCATGACAGCTCATTCTCATATACAGCCATTAAACACAGGACGCAACAACAAATATGCAAACTAGCAACTAAACTATATTTTCACATAAATATTCCAAGTTTGTACAGGGTGTTGCAAACAGATCTGTGATACAAACCCCTATGTTAAAGTCAGAGGACTAATGTACAGGCTGACTGACTTCAAAAGCTGATGGCTGTGAAGTCAATGCCCATGCTATTGATAGTGTGTGGATCAGTACACAACTTCTTAAAGGTCATTTTCCTATTTGCCTCTCTGAATAGAGCTGTGAATGACTCACCCGCTTAATCACAATCATGTGGCATGAAAGAAAAGAGGGACATTCATTTTCTGGATATTCGACAAGATCATAAACATTCAGGAATTCCTAGTGTGGGCCGACATTGGGAAACAAAATGGCATCTCTGACACTGACTCACACACTGGTTCTCAGTTTGCGCGTAGGCAGTCAAATTGCCGTTCTCACTAAGATGACACTAGTCAAAACAGGCATCTGCACAGAAAACGACACGAGGAACTGTCTAAACCACTTTCATTTTCTGCTTTGCTCGATATCAGTGGTGGATTCTGGATCATTTTGTCGTGGTAGATCAATACCAACTACACTTGTACACAGCAAATGCATATACTCTGAATGATATTAACCGAAAACTTAGAAAGGAAGAGGAACAAGCATGACTCCATGGAAAAACTGCATGTGGCTACTAACATTTCCTGTTGATGAATAATATTATCCCAATGGCACCAACAAAAAGGAAAGATTTTTTAAATGGAAACTGACTGCACAGTTAGAGTTAAAATGGAAGCACAGTATACACTTCAGCTCACACATGCAGAAAAGGCTAGTACAGTATCAACCACATGGCTGCACACAATAGTGGTAATGCAGTAGAGGGCAGCAGACAGTTACCAAGCTTTAAATACAGTTTTCTGATGCAGTGGTCCATGTGTGTAACTGAAATAATTAAAAGTGACCTGTAAAAAAAAAAATGTGATCGCCATATTTAGCTGGATAACATTAAAACTGAGCAACAACTAAATGATGCAGTGCTTTGAATTGCTGACCAACACTGTGTGTACTGAAATAAACCACACCCGTGGTGATATACTGGCTTTGCCCCACCCATAACCACGTAGGTAAGCACGCTTTCAATCATCTTTACACTAAAATTGCAATGTGCAAAGATCCAGTGTAACCGAAACAGAAATGCTCATGACAATGAAGCTAGCAATCACTAAATCAGATGCCAGAACACATTCCAGAGATTTCTGTAACACATGCTCTGATGGGAGACAGACAGTAGGCTTCTTTCTGATTAGCATTAAGTTAATCTGTGCTACAGAACATGTTAACAAAACGATCATCTCAGAGCAGAAGAAAGCTGGAGGCTTTAACACTTTGGGTATTTCTGGTACGAGGCACAGAATAAGTAGAACTATTTTCTGCACAACTTTTAGCCATTTCCAATTAAGTTTTTTAAAAAATATATGACCGGTAACTATAAAATAGCAGGCAAGTTACAGCGTTTATGATGAAGCCAATCTATAAAGCTATTTTTTGGGGTGTGTATGTGGTATGGAAAAGTGCCAGGAAAATATTCAATGAAATTCCCTTCATATGTATTGAGTAACACAAAACTAGTTACACAAGTTATTGGTGCAAACCTTGAGTAAGCACAAGAGTACTGACCATTTTAAGACTGACTCAGTTCATCTCAGAAGATGATGTGCTCTCTTTGGATCCTTTTTAAAACAGAATATAAACTGGAAATCACAGCACTTGCTAAATGCACCTTCTGGGCGTCTTTCTTCCCTCAGCTGCTTTGAATGCAAGAAAATTAAAAATCACATTATGCTTAAAAACAAATCCACTTGCAGGATCAGTGTACACGTTGAACTGTATCTCACACATGGTAGCTTAGCCTTAAACTAGAGGAGGACACGCCTTTAACTTCACAACTTCATGCTAGCCACACTGACACTCCCACTGAGAAATTCTGCTGTTAGCAGTGACATACTACATGCACAGGAAGAAAAGAGACAGTTTTAAACATACCTTCAATGAAATTAGGGAAGGTTTTGGGCTCTGGTTCATCCAGAGAATGGTCCCATGAGACCTCTTTGACAGGACTCTGAAAGACAGCACACTCTTTAGCCAGGTCCTCTAAAACATCATAGTCCAGAACGTCTTCAGGTATCTCTGTTGCTGGAACAGCATGTTGGCTTCCTTGTGCACTCGGGGAAGCAATCTGCTGCTGCACCTCAATCACCTCCTCCACTACAACTATCTTCTTCCGCATGGCAGCTTCGTCCTCAGATAACACTTGCTTCTCAGCAGAGAGAGGGCCAGCAGTGACAGTCTTTTTGACGGTCTTGCTCACAGAGAGCACTTTCTGCTTTACTCCTCTGCTTTGCGTGTCAGGAGCGGCTAAATGTTGAGTAACACTGGGAGGCTCCCCGTGCTTAGGGTAGGGGCCGGTCTGAGCTGAGGCTGCTGCTGACGCTTCGGCTGTGGGTGCTTCCCTCAGCTGCTGCGAGGAGGATGTTTTTTCTTTCAGGACCTCCCGTTTTATTTTTTCAGCAGAGGGCTGAGCTGGCTCCACCTTCCCTTTGTGTATAGGGGCCT
Source organism: Bagarius yarrelli (assembly GCA_005784505.1). Classification (NCBI taxonomy): domain Eukaryota; kingdom Metazoa; phylum Chordata; class Actinopteri; order Siluriformes; family Sisoridae; genus Bagarius; species Bagarius yarrelli. The sequence goes on along the minus strand of VCAZ01000161.1, from coordinate 47,419 downwards.
CACTCTGTACAGCTGCTGTTTGGCTACTTTCTTCAGAGCTGATTTTAGGAGATTCACCAAATGCAAATGGTTCAGATCCCTGGTTGGGATATGTTTTTACTGCAATTTGGGCTGTCAAAATGTCCTTAGTTGAACTGATTTCAGTGGCTGATAATGAAACTTGTTTATCGGCAGGGCTCTGCTTTTTCTTCTTTCTTTTTGAAGACTTCAGGGCTGCCGCTGGTTCATTTCTCTGTCCATCTTTAGCCTCTGATTCTTCTAATAGTTCAATCGATGGTGACATTTGGTGAACTGTGGTTATTTCATGCTTAGATATTGCTTTCTGCACAACTTTTATTTCTTCCCCCACAGTAACCTCTTTCGGGTGTTCATTAGCAGCTGCATCTGAGATTTCCGGAACTAGTTTGGTGTCATGCTTAAGTATGATACTGTCAGTCATGTTAACATTGGTAGATGATTTCTGAGATATATTTTTTTCCTCTTTCAAAGCATTTACTTGAATAGACTCGATATCTTTAGATACCATTTGGGTTTCTTTTGTATCGTCAACACTAAATGTCTTCTGTGACTTTTTACTCTTCTTAATATTGCTTTCTATAGGTGCTGCTGGTGGTAAAGCTGACGCCACCTCGACATTACCGGTCGGTTCCTTCAAAGATGCTTCAGAAGTTTGCTGAACATTAGATGCTAAAATGGATATGACTGTTTCTTTATTTGCAGGCATTTTTTCCTTGACTAGATGCTCCTGAGAACTCTTGGACTTGGTCACTTTTAGTGTTTTTTCCTCTTGATTTTTAGATTGAGGGGGAATCGAGGCATCTTTGGGTGCATCACTAGCGACAAGTTCTTGATTCACTTTAGATGTTAATTCCAATGGCTGAAAAGATGATATGGATGTTGTAGAGAAAAGTGTTTCTGTTTTTTTGTCCATTTCATCCTTGGCTAAATTCTTCTCAACATTCTTGGTCTTAGTCACAGTTGCTGTTTTTTCCACTTCTTTTTTAGAGGTAAGAGTCTCTGGGGTCACCTTAGCCGTCCCGCTAACAATGATTGGCTGAGACGCTTCAGAGTTGGCCTTCAGTTCTACAGTTGTAGAAGTTGTTGTGGAGATGCCTATATCTGAATTTTTACGCATTTCGTCTTTAATTAGATGCTCCTGTTTATTCTTGGTCTTAGACGCTTGTTTTTTAGAAGGAGTCACAGAGGTATTCTCGGAAATGACAATATCTGCATTTTTAGATAATTCATCTTTAATTATTAGCTCCTGTTTAATCTTAGTCTTAGATGCTTGTTTTTTAGAAGCCACAGAGGTATCCTTGCCAGTCTCACTAACAATGATGGGCTGGGAAGCCTCTGACTTGCCCTTAAGTTTTAAATCGGAAGTTGTGGAGATGTCCATATCTGTATTTTCAGTTAATCCATCTTTAATTATTAGCTCCTGTTTATTCTTAGCCTCAGATGCTTGATTTTTAGGAGTCACAGAGGTATTCTTGGCAGTCTCACTAACGATGATTGGCTGAGAAGCCTCAGACTTGGCCTTCTGTTCTACAGTAGCAGAAGTTGTGGAAAAGCCTTTATCTGAATTTTTAGGAATTTCATCTTTAATTAGATGCTCCTGTTTAATCTTGGTCTTAGACGCTTGTTTTTTAGTAGGAGTCACGGAGGTATCCTTGTTTGTCTCGCTAATGACAGGCTGAAAAGCCTCTAACTTGGCCTTTAGTTCTACAGTAGTAGAAGTAGTTGTGGAGATGCCCATTTCTGCATTTTCAGTTATTTCATCTTTAATTATTTGCTCCTGTTTAATTTTGGTCTTAGACGCCTGTTTTTTAGAAGGAGTCACAGAGTTATCCATGGCTGTCTCGCTAACAATGATAGGCTGAGAAGCCTCTGACTTGGCCTTTAGTTCTACAGTAGTAGAAGTTGTGGAGATGCCTATATCTGCATTTTTAGGCGTTTCATCTTTAACTATTTGCTCCTGTTTAATTTTGGTCTTAGACGCCTGTTTTTTAGAAGTGGTCACAGAGGTAACCTTGGTCGTCTCACTAACAACGATAGGGTGAGAAGCCTCTGACTTGGCCTTTAGTTCTACAGCAGAAGTAGTTGTGGAAATGTCTATATCTGCCTGTTTAGATATTTCATCATTGATTATTAGCTCCTGTTTAATATTGGACTCTGATGCTTGATTTTTAGAAAGGGTTAGAGGGGTATTCTTGGCAGTCTCGCCAACGATGATTGGCTGAGAAGACTCAGACTTGGCCTTTAGTTTTACAGTAGAAGTTGTGGAGATGCCTACATCTCCAATTTTAGGTATTTCATCTCTAATTAGATGCTCCACTTTAATCTTGGTCTTCGACGCTTGTTTTTTAGAAGGAGTCACAGAAATATCCTTGGCAGTCTCGCTAACGGTGATGGGCTGAGAAGCCTCAGACTTGGCCTTCAGTTCTATAGTAGAAGTTGTTGTTGTGGAGATGCCTATATTTGCATTTTTAGGTATTTCATCTTTAAATAGATGCTCCTGTTTAATCTTGGTCTCTGACTCTTGTTTTTTGGAAGGAGTCACGGCTGTTGTCAAAGATAGCATAACCTCAGCTGGGTTGCTAGGGAGTTCCTGAGAGGTTTTACTATTTGCCTTTATTTCCACTGGTTTCAGAACAGTAGATATGGATGATTTAGAGATAGGGGTTTCTGTTTTTTTGGCTATTTTCTCCTCAGCTGGATTCTCCTTAACATTCTGAGTCTTGCTTAATTTTAATGTTTTTTCCATTTTTGTGAGAGATGACAGAGAGACATCCTTGGGTGATTTGCTAGTAATCAGTTCCTGACAGGTTTCTGTATTTTTTATAATGTCTTTCTTGACTGGATGCTCTTGAATATTCTTGATCCCGGGCACTCTTTGTAATTTTCCCACTTGTCCTTCATCAGAAAGGAATTCATGGGTATCCTTGAGTGGCTTGGTAATAGTGATCTCATGTATGGCTTTAGACACTGGCTTCAGTTCCACTGGCTGGGAAGTGGATGATGTAGACATGCATGTATTTGTATTTTCTGGCATTTGCTTCTTTGCTAAATGCTCCTGAGTATTTTTAGTCTTGGTCACTTTCATTGCTTGTTCCATTTGTTCTTTTGCGTTAGGCAGCATAGCATTGTCTTTGGCTGTCTTAGTATTGAGGAGTTCCACTGTGGCTTTCATACCTACTTCTTTGGGTTTAGCTGCTTTGCTGGTAATGATGGAGGCATGGTAAATGTCAACTGTTTCAGCAGTAACAGCAAGTTCATCTGGCAGATCCATGGTCTTCGGTGTAGTTTTAATCAGCGGCATCTCAATGGTTCCCTTGTCGGTCTTAGGCATTCTCTGTACCAATGTCGTCACACTACTGCTTTTAGCAGGTAGCTGATGGGAAATTTGGGTATTCATCTTAACACTGTGGTCTATGCTTTGAGCACCTGAAAAGATTGACTGGTCCCTAGATTCCCCTGATGCCCTGGATTTGCTGTAATCATCAGTAATTGGGCGTCCTCTAAACCTTGAAGGTTTCTCACGTGGAATTACCTCATCTTCAGTCTGCATTCTCTTGTGACGATATCCCTGCCTTTCCAGCAGTGCCTCCTGGCTCTCAGCACGTGCCTTTCCGGGTTTAGGAACATATGAAGTTGGACCCTCTATGGTCTGCACATGTGCAGCCCTCTGAACAATAGACAGGGTAGCAGCTGGTCGCCGCACTCTCTGTAGTGGTGTTGGCACAATCTCAGGTGGTAGATGAAGGTAATCACGCAGGTAAACAATACCTTCATTAGTGAGATACCAATAGAAATGTTGCCATGCAAAAGTTTCACTTACAAACCCTCTGGATTTCAAGGAGCCCATGGCTCTGATCACCTGCAGGTTTCCCACTCCTGGTATCTCAGGGTGCTTTGTCTGAGGGCGCTTGTCTTTCTTGGCCACCATGACACCATCACGGAACAACCGTTCATAAATGGCTTTTAGGTTGTCAAGAGGCATTAACATTCCCGCAACCATTGTGCTTCCGTAATCTGCCTTAGGGAGCTTGAATAAACGCAAATATACCAAACGACTAAACAGGACAAAAACAAATTACTCAATGACTCACTCTTCTCTCCGTAAAATGGTGCATTAGCAGAGCCGGCTGCCACGTGCTTTTAGTTGAAAGAAAAAGAATGTTTGAATAATAATTCTTCTGAATGTGGGTGTCCTCTTGCTTGGTCCTTTCAAGTCTTAAAAAGCAGGTTAGTTTTCTCAAATGAAAAAAACATAAAAATCCAAAAGCAAACTCCAAGGAAAATACTTTCCTTCCTGTGCACTGCCTTGCTTGGAAGTGAAAGGAACTGGACTGGCGGACCAGCAATGACAGAGAGAGGGGGTGTGTGCAACAGGGAGTGAGACAGTACGGCACACTACTCAGCCCCACCTACCTCTCTCTTACAGAGAAAAAAAACGAGGACTATTAGCCAAATTTTCCACACACAGAATATCCATGGATGTGGTCAGACTGAATAAGAAAAAAAATCTATGTTTGAAAGGTCAATGTTTGAAAAAGAAAAACCATGAAAAGTAAAAAATTTAAGTTGTGTAACATCAGTCAGAAATGTCAAAATTTCAACAGCAACAAAAAAACCCCGACAGACAAGGACAAGTTTTACCAAACAAACAAACAAAAAAAATCACAGTACATGAAGTCTTGCCTGAATGCATGCAGGATACGAACTGTGTGTTGGCGGCCACACACTTGTACAACTGAGCTGTATAAACACTCCCTGGTGTGACAGATTTTCTTACACTAGCAGGGGGTGTGTAAACCAATGAGCAATAAGACGTAGAGAAGGGAGGCTCCCTGTATGCATACTATATTAGAATAAGACACCAGTCATTCACACCCACTCTCAGTTAACCAAATTTACACTCTTTATATCGTATGACAAGACTTTTGCCCTACAGCCACTTACTACAATATTTCCTGTAAAAAAAAAAAAGGTATACAAATTATCTGTGTAGCCCGTGTAATGCAAGGGTGTTGGCTTTCATTCTATTTGCTGAGATAAGATTATACTTATATAGGTGAAACGTAAGGAATGATATGCAAACAAATTAGTAAAATGTATAGATTCACCAAAGAAGCTTAAGAAGCTACAAAAAAAAGTCAAGTCATTTTGTCCACCACTGCCACCCCTGTAGATGTTTACCATTTCTCATTACGATCATTTTGGATACATCTTGTTCATATATATTAAAACTGTTAATTCACTTAACGCTTATGCCAAGTGATTGTGGTAGTTGCTTAAAGTGATGCAACAGGTTGAAAGAACAACTAAAGAATTTGACTCCCTGAATATAGCCAGCGAACTTAAACTGCCTATGAGACACATCACTAAATAAAGACCTGTTCATTGCCGCTAACCTTTCAGAGCAACTTGAAACGAGATATTCGGTTTCACACCCCTTGATGAATTCTGATCTTTACATCTGTCTCTCAATTTATCTGTCACACTGAATGGTACTGAATGGTTCCAGTTTAAACTGGAAAGTTATAGTTGATTTGACTATTAACCGTCTTAGGTCTAAAATCCAGCTTAGTGTAATTACACACCTTCGCCACAGATCTAATTATATTCTTTTATCTCTGGCAGCATGACTGGTTCTTTCTTTGAAATAAGCAGCTTTATTCCGAGGATACGGTTGAAGGATAAGTGTTCACTCGGACGCCACGCCTTCATATGGTTATGAGGGAAAAACAAAAATAGGACCAGTCTAACTATACATTGTCCATTCTTATGTCCTTAAAGCAACTGGGAACAAATTAAATGTATTTTAATTTCAATTAATTCAAACAAGCCTGTTCTTTAAAAAAAATGCCCTGCATGCTGGTCATAAATTGTATAATCCCATGCAACACACCTCGAACAAGCATTTCTCGCATTCTTTGTCTGACGGGTCATAACTAAGCACATTTCACAAGGGGCCCTCATGGTTCAGGTGAATGGCTTTGCAATAACTAGCAGTTTTTACCTGAAGGCATGTTTGTAAAGCAGTGAGGCAATGCATGTGAAGAAATGTAGATAAGACTGAGCATGTTCAACCTTTTCACAAGAGGGATGGAACAGCTCCTACATAGAGATTATGTTCTAGACAAGACTTGTATTCACATGAAGATGATATCTAGACCACTGGATGCACATCAACCGTTAGGAAATTAGACTGTAAAATTAAACGGAAGGGTTTGGCTGGGTTAATCTACTGCATGGATCACATGGTCAAAAGCTTTTTCCTATCATACCCATGTGTTTTTAAAACAGAAAATAAGGAGCTCTAGTTTATCTTATCAGCATCCTATTAGATTTAGTTTCACTCCTACTGCTATATCATCCAAACGTCTAGAGTATAGCTGCAGAGATTTGGACATATAGCCAAAAAGAATTAACTGTCTGGGTTAAAGTTGGTGGTCCAGTTCATCTTAAAGGGGTTTAGCAGGCTTGGGGTAAAGGACATTTGGACAAAACAATATTTCATTAGCATTATGTTTGGAACGCTTCGTTCTAGTAAAGTGATTTTTTCTATGCTACAGCACACAAGAATATTCCAGAAAGCTGGGTCCTTTTAATTAGTAAAAATAGCAATAACACAAATAACAAAAAAAATGGTAAAAGAGACACAGGGGTCCAAAAAAAGGTTGGCCATAAAGTAAATAAAAAATGTAAACTGTATTCCTGTTAGTGAGTAGTTTGATAGTTTTACAGTTCCGGTTTGATTCCAATTTCGGTTTAGCATTTCACGTGTCTCCATGTCCTCTGGTTTCCCTCTATCTTTCAAAAATATGATGACAGGTGGATTTACAACGTTTAACTGCCTCTAGGAGTGTATGAGTGTGTCCTGAAATAGACTGCCATAAATAGATGACTGAATGAGTTACACTAGATTTGGCATCCGGACACATCCCATAATGCAACGATCAATACAATTGCTGCAAATTCACATTAATGACAACAAAAGTTAAAAGCTCTTGCAGTTAGGAACAGGTTGGAGGACATATAATCGCATGAACCTAGTCATACCACCATGACCGCCACAAAAACTAATTGGTAGCATCATATAATTTTCCTAATTATATATATTAGCACAGAAAATCCTAATCCACATAGTAGTTTCTGATGGTGCAGGAAATATAAGAGCCTCGTATTTCTGAAACAGTGCTGCCTCTGGAGGACTGTTGTCCTGCCTACTGTAAAAGCTATGCATTTCTCCGGTGCAATGGTGACAACAGACGGGTTCCAGCAGCTGGAATATAATTAGAGCAAAGGTCTTATTATATTAGCACTCAGACATTTTAAAGATTTTTATAGACTTGTGCGGAAAAAGGTGAATTTCGATTCTTTCCAATATTAAGAGAACACTTAACTTTCTAGAACTTGTTAAATATACTGAATAACTGGAAGTATGCTTTTATTTGTCTAGACAGAGCCTCAGTTAGCGTGCTTGTTCGCACATATATAAAAGCACACGGGTGTAATATAAAATTTTTTATAAAGTCAGCTCTTATGCCTGACGCTTTTCATTTGTACAGGTACAATTGAAATGTCTAGAAAAGTAAGAGGAAATGGACATTATCTTTATCAAATACACAAATTCACATATTTGCATAATATGACTTGCAAAATTCACCAATGCAAATGCATTTGGCTCTTACCCTTTATTAGTTAAAATAAGTGTTTATAATTCGAAATAAAATAAAAAATAATTTCTCTATTTCTTGGGCTAGAGACAGTATTAGTGTGAAATCACATACCACTTAAGGATGTATTACATTCAAGTCCGTACAAACTTCCCTACTGTATGCAGTAGTAATGAAATTCGGATGTAGCACATTAGACATTTTAAAATCGGATAAAGTTTAACTTTAAATAATTGCAATTCAACTACAATTAACATTTTTTTTTCTTTTAAGCATTTGAAGCTTCTTAAAGTACTTCAAAAGTGCCACATAGCACTACTTCCCATTGTCTCTCCCGTGGCCTCATGGGGCAGTTAAATGTCCATCATCAGGTACTTTAAAAATAACTACCAAAAAAAAAAAAAAAAAAAGTCCAAAATCCACATTTCCATGAGTGTGGGGGTTATTATGGGATTAAGAGTTAGAAAGAATTTAGAATAGGATGTGAAAAAAGCACATTGATGCTATGGTTGGAAATCAACATAAAAGTACAAAATTAAGGTTAATTGCATTGAAAAATTATTACCAAGTGTTTTTTTTTTTTACCCACAAGGAGTCCCTGACTAAACTATAGCTTTCGTTTATAGCTGTGCCTTATTTTGAGTAGAGCAAAGAAACATTAAAAAGACAGCATGAACTGCTCATTGGTTACCACAGCATGCACTAAATTCCTGGAACTAATTCACTTGAGTTCTCTGACCCTTGTTGACCTACTAACCCTTCCTATTACTAGGTATGCTTTTTAGTATGTTGAGAAAGTCACCAAATACTTTCTACACAACAGATAACGCAATAGTGTTCAAGATCTAAACAAACTTGAAATTAAGATGGTGCAAATACAAATATTTAACAAAAAACATTTACTCTACTTCCGGGAGTTTAAACATTGATGATGTTGCCACAGCTAGTTGAAGCTAATGGAAAAGCTAAGTCATTGTGTGACGGTCTATTGACCCATCTATGTAAAATAGGGCAATTAGCGTTTTCCCCTTTTGTTCAGCTGCACTGTAATTCAGAGTGCGCCAGAGAAAGGATATGCTACCCCGACCTTCACAGCTGATAGCTGCTGTGTGCTAGGCAAGAGCTAGTCATGCATAGACACACCTTCAGACCGATGGCAGGAGGTCTGGAATCCATAGCACTTCTATCAGAGGAAGCTTGACTGACAAAACAACTACAGCTACTAAGTTAAAAACGCAAACATGTCTCCCAGAAATCTGTCAGAGTCACACTAACCAAGGTGACTAATAGATATGCGTGATATCCACCAGAGGTTTAGCCAACAGTTAATGGGTGTGGCATTAGCCTTAGGCTAAACACGAGCTAATACGTTGTTATGGGCTAATAAAACAATTAGGAGAAAGGGGGATTAAAAAAAAAGGGCAAAAACGTGAGAAAATAGCATTCTGTAACAGAGGTTTTTCTATCATGCATAGAAGAGACTATGATGAGCTATGTTAGGGTGTGGCAAAACAAGTGGAACCAGTCAGATCGCCACCATTTTTAGAGCTCAGACTACAAGACTGACCAGTAGCACAACCACTGACAGACCGAACAATGCATCCAGAGGCCATTGGATTCTATGGATACCCCAGAGTGACCAGTCTGGTTTCTACACTGATTATTATAATAAGGGAATGTTTGAATTTGAATTTATGTGGTATTAATGAAATTCGGATGTAGTACATTACAGGGAAATTACAGTGGAAGCAGTCTGTCCTGACCAGATTTAAAGAAACATCCTTTCAGTGCACCGGACCAAACTAACACCTGCTAACAGGGTACAGACACGCAAACCAGGCTTCGTCATAACGAGTAAAAAAAATAGGACAACAGACATATTTAAATGGAGTGCAGTGGAATAGCAACGTAAATAGATGTTACAACAGAGTGTTTAATCTCGGACAGTTACATTTTTGGCACTAGACAAGAGCCCTTAGTACAGTACACATTCATCTCATTATTTTCAATGCATCTAAGCAGTTAGGGATTTGCTGCAGTGGCGGCTTGGGGTGCTTGGAATCGAAACCACAACCGTTTGAACATCCAACACCTTTACAATGGCAACCTAAACCAAACGAGTGTACAAACAGGACAAATCTAAAATATATTTCTTTTTTTTCCAGGGTTCCTATTTAAATTACGATTTTTAATATTTATTTAAACCCCTTACTGCATGTCAGATCATTTCCAGCTTTGCTTCAGTAGTTGTTGCCGACACATATGGACATAGTCTCAAAAGGCGGAAGGCGCCTTTATTCGTTTCTCCATACCCGTTTCTATTTGTTGTATTTTTTGAAGTATTACAGTGTGTTGCAGTATTGCAATATATCGGAATATGTTATATCGTGACCAACATATCGTGATCTGTATCCTATCGTGACGCCCTTACCAATACACAGCCCTAATTTGTATGTTGCATGTGTTTATATTATCGATATAATATGCTGTAAACAGTTACTTTTAGTTTTTTGTATCTGCATAGACTGCACAAACACAGACAAACTCTAAAGACTTCACAGTTAACGGGGTAGGAACAATGCAGACTTCGAGAAGAGGGCTGGATTTTGTTTTCAATATTTTAACATTTCAGCAAAGGACCACACAAACCAACTGTGCAAGTTTCGGTCCAGGCTAAGCAGACAGGAAGTAATAACAGCTACTTAGAGCCTTCCACTGCTACAGCACATATGGAAAAATGACGCAATGCATCAAGTAAAAATCACAAGTCTCTGTGTTCCCCACAACATGAGTCATGAGTCACGTTAACTTCTCTTTTTTTCAGAATGGAAAGTAATACAAAAAGTCACAAGTTATTCCTTACTATTTTAAACCAACATTCATCCAGTCACTCTCACACTTCCTCTCTTTGTTTAGCCCAAACCTTATAAAACTGCAGCCACACCTAAGAGCAAAGGACATGTGCATCTCAGTTCTCCGGAAAAATGATTGTCTTGTTATTATTTATTTTGCATACAAGTTTTATGTGTTCTTGGCTCATCCAGTCTTACTAATGAATCTCAGCTTTGCTGGTTGCTGGTACATGGCGTGCATTCAGCAATAGTGCACACACACACTTGCACAAAATGCTTTATATGCAGTAAACGGCTCCAGAGGTTGGATCTTGTATAAGGTTCGAGGGGAACGTGAAACAGTTCTTACTTTTCCAGCTTCCCTTGAGAGAACCCAGAAGAAAAGGCTAAGCTAAATGGAAGCCAAAGCTTCGGAGATGTGGCACTCATTTGACTTAAAACAAGCAGTGAGGGAAAAAAAAAAAAAATCTGCTCTCAATCAGGATCTGGGCCTTCTGCAATTCAGATCAGATGCCCGAGACCCATGACTATTTAATGTGTGGAATGGGAGATGAAATTTGGCCATCCCAGATTTGTAGAGGAAATAAGAAAGAGGGCAAATACAAAAAAGAACAAACAAAAAAAATTTTTTTCACTGTGCTATTACTGTATGCACACCGAGCTTCCTGTCCTGCAAAACATCTATAACAAGCGGTGCCTGACCAGGGCCAGGAAGATCTAAACCATTCTAACAATGGACTCTTTTCTCTGTTGCATTCAGGAAAGCACTTCCGCACCTTGAAGGCAAAAACAGAGAGAATGAGGAGGAGCTTCTTCCCGCAGGCCATTCAGAGTCTAAATCAGGTAACATCAAGCAACACCGATACTTTCTCTCGGTTTCATCTCTCTCTGCACAATTATTTGCACAACAGACACTGAACACTGGACGGGCACAGCACAGAGACACTTTAAACACTTCTTTCGGCACATGGATACTTTAGTGACAATCACACTGGATTAGTTTTATTCGGTATTTTTTACTTATATTGTATTTTATTTATTTATACTTTTATTTCCACACACTTGTTACTTCCATGGTACTTTGTTTAGAGAGTCGTATAAAGCATTTTACTGCCTGTTGTACCCTGTATAAATATGTATGTGACAAATAAAATTACATTTTTAGGAATTTACTTGACTAGTAATGAAAGTTCAGAAAATTTAGTGTTAGTCTTACCTTCCACAAGCTATACCTATTCACAGAAAACCAACAACAGATTTTATACACCATATCCTTTTCCTACCTTTTTTGCTGCTGCGCCAAAAACGATCTCCTAGAATATCACCCATGATCAGACAGCGTTTATCTACGCACTGTGATCCACAATGTTATCACTCTAAGACCAACACCATGAGACTGCACTGATTGTACCAACCTGTTTCTACCAGCCTGTCTTAACTCTGTTTGATAGGAGAGAAACTGAGGGCAGGTTAATACAAACGGGAGGGGATATGAAAGAAAAAAAAACAACAAAAAAACAAAAAACAAGAGCTTCTTTTCTTCCTCTTCACACAAACACACAAGTTCATGGACTCCATAAATCTGCCCAGACCTCGGACCCTTTCTTTTCGACCAAAGTCTATACATCTACTGGCGCTGCAGCCGAGTTTCACAGACACTAACTGCATTGTTCAATAACAATAACGAATTTCCAAAAAAAAAAAAGGAGTGACTGAGAACGCATTATAAACGTGAGAGAAAACAAGCACAAAAGGAATGCATTTTAGAGGTTAGGGCCACAGGACACTTGGCAACCAAAAGCTCCAACAGATAAAATATGGGCCAGCTTGTGGTCTAAAACTAAATCCTAAACTAGAACTTGAGTGAAAATGGCTGTACAGACACAGTAAGCAGACTATACAGTGTTATACACACTAATGTGATTACTATAGAAACCACACAAGGAGTCTGCACTTTACTACTGTCACTAAGCCCTGCTTTAATGAAGTGTGCTACTTTCTTCCCTGGCAGTGGATGTTGTCACCAAACAAATTACCTTTAGCAAAGAAATCCTTCCTTTATGTGTTTTAAATGTGGTATGTGGTATCTTCTCTACTACAGATTAGACATGGCCACGTGTTTGAAAATGGAGTAGGGATGGAAAAATATGATACACGAGAGGTATTTAAGTAGGCCTTTTTAAATGTAAAGATATATTTAAGTTAAATCAAAAAAAATATTAAAACCATGAATAAATAAAGTGTGTAATTGGACCACATTATACTTTGCTCACATCACCCAGACCTTGGTAGAAGCTTGTGTTAACCATTGCGCTTAAACTTACCAGCAGTTGATGGTGCTGCTAAAATAAGGTAATTTATAGGAATTTAGAGTTATTTTAAACAGAAATGTTTTGGTTAGAGTAGATAAACTGTACAGCAACTGTATAAAAGACAACGCTTGTTAACGTGTTAGCCTCCATTTTACAAACTTAAAATTGCCTTACAAATGAGTGTGTGGGATGGACAACAGGACAGAAAATGGTTGGAGAGGAGAATGCCAGGCTACTTGGTATGGGATTAAGCCTTTTGCGCCACCCAGAGACACAAACCAGAGGTGTTTACACACTCCCAAACCGACACAAACCAAGGTTCAGATTCTACATGTGTTAAACACCTCAAACTATCGAACACATCAAACAGTAAAACAATGTAAATGGAAATGTGCTAAAAAGAGAACTTTTATCGAGACCAGACCAGCAGTAGTGTTTCAGAAACTCCATAAGCACTTTAAATTTTTAAACCATGAGTCAGAAAGCATTGGGCCACAACAGGGTGTGTTCAGGCGGCTCCTGTGGTTGCTATAGGGATGTGAGTCAGAAGCCGTCGCTTGGGCAAATCCGCTGGATTGGAGTAGGAGGAACACCACTGTTGCTTCTGGCAACGACAAAGCAAAACTCACACATGATAGATTTCTGACACCAACACTGTAAACTTGTGCCCAAACCTTGGAAGGTTATTTTTAGACGTTCTGATAACTGACTAGCAAATTCCTCACCTTTTTAACACACCGAAAATGCTTACAAGGCCACACACACAAAGTTGAACAGGCAAACGTGCACTAAATAAAGCTATTAATGACAAAAATATTGCAAATAATTTTAATGTTTTCAATAAGTTACATTGCAATGAGAAGTTTCCCTCCTCCCTATATCTCCCAAATCATTGCTTTCTTCACAGCTCGGTCATGTGCGGAAATGATTAATCTGTTATGAGGCTTGTAATCTTACACATTTTTCCTGCCTACTGTGCAGTTAAAGATAAGACTTACAATAGCAGTTGTAGCAATGATTCAGCTGGGTGAAAAGAGAACAGAGGTGTGCCCTTTTACAGCATCAGATAACCAAAGAGAAATCATTCAAGAATATATAAAAGAAATGAATATTTTGTTATTCTTAGGGGAACAATTATTTGTTAGAAAAAAAATGTATGAAATGATTTCGAAAGGTCTGCCTTGCACATTAAACAGACACACCCATTAAACATTAAACAGACGCACCCATCGCAGGTTATTCTGAGCAAACGTATTCAGGAACAATATTCTCAACGGTCATTGCAGGTGTGGTATAGTATCGTTTTATAATACTCCCGGGTACACTCACAATGTCAATAAGAGCTTTGGATAAACACTGGACAATTTACCCCCAGGTGCTTCCCCAGTGCCAACACTCCCTTACTGATTTACCTAATAGTCAAATGTTGCTCTCTAATTTAACAATGCAGGATTTTTTTTTTTAATATATTTATCGTTAGCATTTAAATGAACAGCATTCAAGCATGTGTGCGTATTATATATATATATAGATAGATATAGATACAGATAGATAGAGATACAGATAGATAGATAGATAGATAGATAGATAGATAGATAGATAGATAGATAGATAGATAGATAGATAGGTCAAGCAGGGATAAGCTATTGTCATTGCATTCTCATCTCTGGAGATTTACATGCAGGGCAAAATCATGCCAAAACCTCGCCCATCAATATCAAAAGAATAACCACTTTATAATACAGGACATTTCAACCCAGCCCTACTAAATACCCTTTTATTTGCTGAACACAGCTTGTTCAACTTCCAAAGAGAAATCTAGCACGCTCCACCCGAGTGTTTCTTGCATGAACAAATACACAGCGATATGGCTATAACTACATAAGGTGTGGTAGGGGAAGCCTTAACTTATCATTAGTGTAAATATTGCAGAATCTACAGTATAATCATTTACAGCATAGTGAAGAAATATATTCATGCACATAATGCAAAACAAAAACAAATACTACAGAAAAATGTATGTAGATTTTGTAAATAGCATTCTTTGCCAACGACCATAAAACATCAACTCAACATAGGCTTCATTGTAATGTTAGCAGCAGCGAATAAATGATTTGAATTGTACATCTTTCAAAATCAAAAAACAGGCCAAAACTAATACCCTCTAGTAGTTTGGCAACTGAGTCTGTAATAAATATGGCCACTGTGCACCGAAAAAAATCCCAACTAAAAAAAAGTTGCAATGTAGTCTGGATGTTTTTTAAGTTTCTCCTCGGGGTGTTCAACAAGATTTACACTTTTATCATGTACGTACAGGTCTAGGGTTTGAGTCTGAGCAGTAATCTCGCTTTAAAATGTTCTGTTCAAATGATTCGTGCCGAGAGAATTCCTTCCAGATGCCTTTAGTACCGCTCCTATTTTATTCTCACTTTATTGTGAATCAGATCAGAGAGTCCTCCAACATCTCCTTACTTTAAATCTATATACAGGATAGTCAGTGTTGGAAAACACACTAAACTAAGATTTTACACACAGACCATTAATAACGGAACATATGTGCAGTAGGTACGAGTGCTTCTGTGTGCAGGTGCAGAGAAAGGGGTTTTATACTTATAACGAGGATTAGCTTCATTTTTTCCATGCACTGCTGGAGGAGAGATGTCTACTCACCTTTTAGTGTCATAGTTAAATGGTAAGAAGGAACATCAGCTTACCTGCAAAAAAGAAAACAATTCTGATATTAGTTAAAAGTTCCACAAGAATTTTACAGATGATGTGAATGATTTGCACAGGAAGTTTACATAGGGCATTAGTAGCTGATGAATTTAAGAAATGGATGTAAAAGAAAAAAGGGACATAAAGATAAAGGTTTGCTACAGACAGTAAAATGCTTAAAGGACAGATTAGCAAACAGTGCCATCTGCTGAACATGAGATGATTTACAGTTTAAGTTCTTTTATTCAGTTTAAAACTCTTTAAAATGACTAGTTAAAATGACTTTGTATGCTGTATCATTATAATCTCTTCTAACTGGCACTAAAAGGCTGAAACATGTCCCAACACGACACACCACTGTTTACAAAACCAACTCTTAGGACATCATTTGTCACTTTGGAAGTGTCCTGCACAGAACCCTGAAAATCAACCCCACTAAAACAACTTTGCTGATGCTTTATAGCCTCATATTTATAATACAAACTGGCAATTCAGTGTTGTGTGGAGGGGTAAATTCCCTGATCTTACTAATGCCTCAAAGCTTCCCCTCCCTTAAAACAACTTCTCCTCCAGATTCAGGAGGCATGCAGAGAAAATGAAGTTTTTTAAATTCCTTTCAGATTATTGAGCAATAAAACCAGCAATCACTAGGAAAAATCTTATCAACTCAACTCGCTGTGTTTGGAGGAGGAGGAGGAGGAGGAGGAGGAGGAATGCTGCCCATGACCCCAAGAACACCATCCCCACCATCAAACATAGAGGTGGAAACTTTATACTTTGGGAGTGTTTTGCTGCTAAAGGGACAGGACAACTTAACCACATTAAAATTAATGATGGACAGAGATTGGTACCATTAAATCTTCGGTGAGGACGTCCTCCTCTCAGCCAGGGCATTGAAAATAGGTTGTGGACGGGTATTCCAGCCATACAATGACCTTAAACCCAAGGTCGAAGCAACAAAGGAGTGGCTCAATAAGCAGCACATTAAAGTCCTGGGGTGGCCTAGCCAGTCTCCAGACCTTAATCCTCATAGAGAATCTGTGAAGGGGGCTAAAGATTCCAGTTGCCTAACGTCAGCCTCGAAACCATAATGACTTGGAGATGATCTGTAAAGACGAGTGGGACAAAATCCCTTCATAAATGTGTGCAAACTTGGCGGCCAACTACAATAAACTTCTCATCTATCTATCTATCCATCCATCCATCCATTTATTGCAGTTTTATTGTTTGAAAGTACACATCTATCCAATATCGTCTATTGTGTACAATTAAAACAAACATTTTAAAATATATTACTCAAAGCAGTAACGCCTACCACCTTAAACCGACATGCAATATCAATATATTATATATATATATTATGATTTTTATAGTATTAATAGAAATAACGTAGCTTTTAAACTGCAATAAATAACGACATATCAGAACCATCTACAAAACTCAATAATTGATTTTGTATTACAACAAAAGAGCACTTTAACCCTGACGGGGTACCAAATACCTGGTCATCTTTTACTGTATACGACATGTTTAATTGTTGCTAAAGACATGCTTTGTATAAGCTACTACTAGCCGCTACTACTAATGGATAAGAGGCTCATGCAAAGGGTGATGTCATGAACTGACTGAAAATTCAAGAAAATTCTTCAACACAAACATTTTAATGCTGATTTAAAAAAACAAACAAAAAAAAAACACACCAAAAACCACCAGACACCAAAATACCAACACAACACCTAAGGTCAGCCATACAGCAGCCTAACAAGCTTTACAATAAAGACCACTAAGAGTATTTGGCAGAGTTTTTAACCATCACTCGGAATTTGCTTTGTTTAAAACAGCTGATGTGAAAGATTCCAACGGTGAGGGATTACACACATGAACAGTTCCACCCCATGACTTTTTCACTGTGCAGGGTAACAACACTGATCCCACAAGATATGCATACACTGATGTGTATCCAAGTAAGTTCCTGAACATTTTCTCTTAATATCTAATAAGCATAGTTTCAAATAAAGCCTAAGGAGTCTGTAGCTATGCGACAATCTGGAAAACAAGCTGGTCTGGACTACAGACAGACTGCTGAGTGTACTACATGCCTGTGTAAGCACTGGAGATGTTCTCTGCCCGAGATCAAGCGGCAGGGGATAAACACACACTGTACTCCAGAAGGAGACTATTGAGCATAATATGCTCACCAGCTGCTCCTGCTCACGCACACAACAGTGCTGAACACATGCAGACGCATGAGCAGAGAGCCAAACACACACAGGCTTTAGTGGACATCACAGCACACAATCACGGCGCTACACAAATACAATTCTTTGAACTGCATGCAGATATTCATCAAATCGGATTCCATCACTAACTGCAGGCACTACAAATGAAAGCATGTGTGGTTTTTTTTTCAACATTACACTCCCAAAATATCAGGAGTTATATAATTAAAGTTAACTGGTAAACAAAGCAGACCCTGATGTTAGTTATTGTCTTTATTGTGCAACAAATGAAAAAAAATCTTGGATTTTCAGTGATCTATTCGACAGGTCACTTAATTCCCTTACAAAGTCTGCTTTCTTCTGAAAATGCCATCGTGGGAATTGTTGCGAAATGAATTCATGCACACAATGCGCCACTATTTTTAACCACTGATATGGACGGACAGTAGGGAAAGAAATCTACGATGGCTAAGATTTACTGAATCCTTACAGAAAAGTTTCAGGGCTTAAAGCTAATAAAAATAAGAAACAGAGAACCCAGAATGTTCTGACTCTTAAGAAAAAAAAAAAAAAGCTATTATTTTATAAGCGCAGACTGAGATCTATTATATCTACAGTATATGTATAATATACAGGGCAAAACCAGACAAAATAGTAGAGTTACAAATGAGTGCTCTAGTTTTTCACACTGTACAGTTAGTTGTACTTTATTACCTTGCAACTGCTCTTTATAACACTAATAGTAAGAGTCTGTAATAAGCAGGTAAGCATTGCTTCAATAAAGCATAACACTTTCATACTACTGCTTCTTTTATTATTACTGCCACAATTTCATATTACTTTTTACACATATTTGTAAATTCTGCACATCATTTACATTTCTGCCATTAGAAAGACGTCCGTATCCAGAGCGACTTACATTTAGCTCATTTATACATCGAAGCAAATGGAGGTTAGGGCCCTTGCTTAAGGGCCCAATTGCGGCAACTTGGTGACGCTAGGAATCGAACCCCGAACCCCATCTTTCAATTAGCAGTCCAACATCTTACCCACAAATTCCTTATGTGAAAGTGTAAATGTGTGGCTATTCTTTTATTTCAGTTTATCTTATACAGGATAAATAATGCCACCCATTTATATAATAATGCTAGACTAATGCTAAACTTTAGCAGTATTATAAAAATAAGAATTTTGGTATATGCTGGACAAAATACAATACCAAACAGTATTCTGACTCAAACATTCCAAAGTGAATCATCTTGCCAAGCTAATTTTTCAGTGCATCCAGAAAAAATAAGAACAGGCTGTAAAAACACCTGCCCGGGGGGTGGGGGCTGGGGGGTGGTGTCTGTTAGTATGACTCCTGGAACATCAGGAACTCTTGCCTCTTGCACATTTTAACTAAACACATAGCACTGAATGAGGCAACATCAGATAACAGTTGACTCTTGAATTAATATCAGGATATGAGACTACTTAGGAAACTCCTTCTCTTCTTACTTCCTCTAGCAATTACACACACACACACACACGTGCGTGTCCGCTTACTGGATCGGCACCTGATGTCTTGCACCTGTTGTGTCTCCGCCTTTAACTAAACTGATCCGCTTTCTCTGGCTGCACTGCCACTATTGTCCCACAAACACAAATCTCTCTTACCTTTAGCTGAGTAGTACGAGTCCAACATTCTGAGCCGTGATCGGGTCAAGAGAGACGTGTGGAATTACCAAAGTGTGTTTTTCACACAGTACCCCTGTTTCTTTCTTTGACTTTCTTGCTCTTTTCCACTTTTACCCTCTCTTAAGCACGTCATGGTTTAGTGTGCTAGAGGATCAGCAAGTCCCTCCCTCCTGCTCAGGTTAGTGTTGCCCTTCCCACATCCCAACAGCGAGTGTTTGTGGGATTGATTACTTGCACATCACATACAGTAAGCTAACTAAATGGACTAATTTAGTCCTGTGAACTCTTAGGCAAAAAATAAGGATTTTTCCAACTGTTACGCATTTGTAAAGAGCAGGACGTCTCAACTGCTACAATCTATTCAGCACATGACACATGGCCTCATTGTATATGGTGCTGTACTCATACACGACACAATGCCTGCTTTCTTCAAGCCGATTGAGAAACTAAAACGGTTTAATGCAAGCAAAAAATTTAGAAGTGCAAGTACTTTATGGCCTTGGTGTCAAGGCCATAAAGTAAATTATTAACTAGTACATAAGCACAATAAACCAGTATCAGTACAGTAAACGCAGAGGGTTATGAAAATAAAATCTAGCTCATTTTAAGCAACGTTACAAAATGGTATTTACTCTATAAATCACTGGGTATATGATTTAGTAAAAGTAATCACTTTCACATGCTTAACAAACTCACCCTGCTGTTAGTCATGAGAAAGTGCTTTAAAACAAAACACTGATAACGCAAGGACCAGCAATTAAAGTTTCGGATTTCATCAGGATAATAACTGCACCCTGTAATGCATTCCATTAAGCACAACGGAATCGCTTTATTCATAATATTACACTAGTTTGTCCATCTATAAATGTACGAGCCGTACAACATACACAATGCACACATCCTGCACAACGTATAATTTAACACTTTATATGCTGTAAATACTTTTACACATACCAACACAGCCTCATTTATTAACGTACATACTTACATATTTATCTGGACTTGTACATTTGCACGGTTCTTCTATTTGCACCTCTGGTAGATGCTAAACAATAATAATAAAAGTTGTATCCATCCATTATATTGAGTTTTGGTTTGTATGGGCTGGTTAATGGTCTGGTTGAGCAAACTTTGGTTTATATGATTCCGGTCTTTTTAAAAAGTACAGGGTAAAAAATGAACACTGAACCCGAGTAGAAGTGTTGCAGTAATAATGCTCACGTTAATCAAAAAGCAACGCAAAGCAAAGATTACTTTGCTTCTTCTTATAAGCCAGAGGTTTAGATTTGCATAGGCTGTAGGACTTAAGTTACCATGTAATTTCAGACAGGTTAATGTGAGCTAAGCAACACAATTAATGCAGCAAGAAGGTTTTTTTTTTTAGGCTATAAAAGAAAGATGCATGGTGTGAGATTAAAGTATTTAGACATGAGGACCCAAAAGAGATTAGAAATGTTGCAAGCGGTAAGACATGAAAGCTGCTTAAAGTGCAATTATACAGCAGCAATGTTTTACAAACACGCCACAAAGAACATTAACTGTATTTTACAGCTATCAACTGTGTTGTGTGTGTGTGTGGTGTGTGTGTGTGTGTGTGTGTGTGTGTGTGTGAGTATCAGTTCTCAGATACAAACAAAAAACCCCCACCAAAGTAGTGGATAATAGCAATTACATAACTTTAGACCATATACAGAAATATGGCAAAAATGTTATAAACCTGCATACACTAAAATGTCTTCTGGACAGAAAATGAAGGTTAAGCAGAAACAGAGAGATTGAATGAATAAAGAACAAAGAGAAAAAGAGAAAGGGAGGTTTTGATTAAGATTTTGTAAGATTGTGGATGCCAGTGATGAAGCTGTATCACTCTTATCTACTGATAATGTGCAACAACAGCAGGGTGACAAAGTGCAAAACATATGCAAATATTTCATATTGTTTCATCTGAAGACAAAAACATCAAATGTATTAGGCAAATGAGTATTTTTGACCACATCATCCTCTTTATGCATGTTGTCTTACTCCAAGCTGTATAGGCTCGAAAGCCTACTACCAATTAAGCATATTAGGTGATGTGCATCTCAGTAATGAGAAGGGGTGTGGTCTAATGACATCAACACCCTATATCAGGTGTGCATAATTATTAGGCAACTTCCTTTCCTTTGGCAAAATGGGTCAAAAGAAGGACTTGACAGGCTCCGAAAAGTCAAAAATAGTGAGATATCTTGCAGAGGGATGCAGCACTCTTAAAATTGCCAAGCTTCTGAAGCGTGATCATCGAACAATCAAGCGTTTCATTCAAAATAGTCAACAGGGTCGCAAGAAGCGTGTGGAAAAACCACGTGTGCGCAAAATAACTGCCCGTGAACTGAGAAAAAGTCAAGCGTGCAGCTGCCAAGATGCCATTTGCCACCAGTTTTTGCCATATTTCAGAGCTGCAACATCACTGGAGTGCCCCCCCCAAAAGCACAAGGTGTGCAATACTCAGAGACATGGCCAAGGTAAGAAAGGCTGAAAAAAAAACGACCACCACTGAAACAAGACACACAAGCTGATGAAACGTCAAGACTGGGCCAACAAATATCTCAAGACTGATTTTTCTAAGGTTTTATGGACTGATGAAATGAGAGTGAGTCTTGATGGGCCAGATGGATGGGCCCGTGGCTGGATCGGTAAAGGGCAGAGAGCTCCAGTCCAGTCCGTCTCAGACGCCAGCAAGGTGGAGGTGGAGTACTGGTTTGGGCTGGTATCATCAAAGATGAGCTTGTGGGGCCTTTTCGGGTTGAGGATGGAGTCAAGCTCAACTCCCAGTCCTGCTGCCAGTTTCTGGAAGACACCTTCTTCAAGCAGTGGTACAGGAAGAAGTCTGCATCCTTCAAGAAAAACATGATTTTCATGCAGGACAATGCTCCATCACACGCGTCCAAGTACTCCACAGCGTGGCTGGCAAGAAAGGGTCTAAAAGAAGAAAAAGTAATGACTTGGCCTCCTTGTTCACCTGATCTGAACCCCATAGAGAACCTGTGGTCCATCATGAAATGTGAGATTTACAAGGAGGGAAAGCAGTACACCTCTCTGAACAGTATCTGGGAGGCTGTGGTTGCTGCTGCACACAATGTTGATGGTGAACAGATCAAAACACTGACAGAATCCATGGATGGCAGGCTTTTGAGTGTCCTTGCAAGGAAAGGTGGCTATATTGGTCACTGATTTGTTTTTGTTTTGTTTTTGAATGTCAGAAATGTATATTTGTGAATGTTGAGATGTCATATTGGTTTCACTGGTGAAAATAAAAAATTGAAATGGGTATATATTTGTTTTTTTTCTTAAGTTGCCTAATAATTATGATATCCTCCTAAAATAGCTAAACAACTAAAAACAAACTAAAAAAACTACTTCCAAAAATATTAAGCTTTGATATTAATGAGTTTTTTGGGTTCATTGAGAACATGGTGGTTGTTCAATAATAAAATTAATCCTCTAAAATACAACTTGCCTAATAATTCTGCACTCCCTGTATGTACTTTTTTTTTACAGAATAAAAAAATAATGAAAGTTTTAAAATTTTTTATTTACATTCATTTCTAAAGAGCAAGTCTGAGGCCCCGGACACGTGTTTTTTTCCTCCGTTTTTAAAAAAAAATCTCATTCACGGCACGGTAAAAAAAATAAAATAAATAAATAAATAAATAAATCTGCCCCTTGAAAACGCAAATATCCCTATAAAGCACAGTCTAGCCAGAATGCCAAGCCAACAGGTGGCGATATATTCCTAACTGTAAAGTCATGATGGTCAATCAAAAACTGCGTGAACCAGCCAATAACACTGGTTTCGACCATAACATCAATGAATCCGACCTTTCTGGAAATCTTTTCTCTGGCAGAAAGTTTGGTTTCAGTGACCCCCCCCCCCCCCCCCCCCCCCCCCCCCCCCCCCCCCCCCCCCCCCCCCAAAATACCAGTGTTTGTGTGAACAGGGCCTGAGGCAGTAGGAGCAAAGAAAAACTCCCAGAGATAAGAAATAACAGGAGCTCAAAATCAAAACAGCCGCCTATGAACATAAAACACCAAAATGCTATTTAACATCTTAACATCTCTTCACATACAGTCAGGCCACTTACTGTGAGGATCTCAGGATCAGATTACCTCAGAGCTCGGTGATGAATATTATATTGTGTTTAAAAATAACAAGAAAGATGAAAACTGAAAACTTCCTGACTATAAAGCAAAGCAGGGTGTAGCAGCTTTACCTAAAAATAACACAACATAACTGGGGAAGAAACAATGGCTATTTATGACACAAGACCTTGCGAGATACATTGAAGAGATCTGACTGGTCTTGTGAAAATGTATCGATAGAAGATGCCAAGTCACATTTAAATCGTTTGTGTGGCAACATTGACTGCATTTATACTGCAGGTCTTTTCAGATCAATTCCAGTTTGGTGACTATCTCTGATTTTTCCAATTCCAATTTTTTCTATATCCGATGACGTTTGACTCGCCTGCTTACACAGCGCACGCTAATGCACACACAATAAACCTTACTACACAGGCTGGACTTGGTGTTGCTCCAGAGAAAAAAAAAAAAAAAAACAAAACAAAAAAAAAAACAACAAAACAGCCACGCGTCTCAGCCTGCTGAGCAAACGAGAGACACGCGTGACTGGAGTTCAACAGCTGTCACATAATTGACATCCAAGCAGAACCTGCTACAGCTGCCACCAGACAAATTAATAACGGACGAAAGAAAAAAAAAAAAAAAAAAAGTGACAAAACATTTTGTGCAGTCTTTATTATAGAAGTTTAATTTTATAAAGTACAAGTTGCTTTAAAAAGCATTTTATGCATTTGCATTTTGTGTTTTTCAGTTAAATAAAAGACAATTTTTCCCCTGTACATCATTAAGGATTTTTTCCTTAAAAAAGAAAAATCTCGTCTGGTCTCGTCCTTGAGTTTCGTGTCTCACCTCATGGGATAAGTGTCTCGTCACACCCCTACTATTTTGGTTGGCCCGTCCACCCTATTAACACACATACCACACTTGCTAAAGCACATCCAGCCAGATTTAATGGGATTCCCAGAATGGGACACAGGAGATCCCTTCTGTAGTCACTACACAGCAGAACACAATAGCAGGCGTTACGAATACCATGAAAACAAAACCTGATAAGTATCACAGTAATGTGTGGCAATTATACTGTATACTTGGCTGTGTTTCACAACATTGCATAAAATACGCTTGGTCAGGGTTATTCATCAGAGGAAATCTAAAATTACAGTGCATATAAACAATGCCTGTGTACCGAGGACGGCAAACAATAACTCTATAATGTTATGCATTGCCTACACCATTAGAAATTAAATTCAGGTCCAAACTAAATAAGGATTTGATTATACTTTCAGAATCAAAACAAAAAGGAAATTGTTTCAATATTGCAACTGAATCTAAAATGCGTCCTTCTTAAACAACAGTTTAAAACGAGCAGACAAGCAAACAATTTCCTGAATCTTCAGAAACTGGCCCCATGTCACCTTTCCTGTCTTTGTGCAGGACCTCTCTCAGCTGAATCAACAATACACAGATGCTCACATAGTTCTCACACACACACACTTCTCTCCTTCTTCCACTTTAGCAGCCACGATCATAAATCTTGACAATGCACCAAAAGCTAAAGAATAAGGTGAACAGTGCTGTAACAGCTCAACAGAGGATAGTACAAAGCAGAGAGTTTATATTTACACACCAATTAAGCACATCCATTATTTAGCTGTTAACAGATGTTAAATTAAATTTGATAAAGCATTTTAATTGCATTTATCTTCACAAAACTAATATAGATAATCATACAAGTGCACATACTGTGTGTAGCTATGTAAAAGCTGGGCCTGTATAACACCACCTACACTGTATAAACAAAAACCGATATAGTATAAATATTCCAGATTTATTCCCACTCTCAACCCTATAATAACATCCACACTTCTGGAAATTATTTCCATTCGATTAGAAGCATTGCTGTGGGAAATTTAGCTATTCAGCCACAATAAATAATATATAATACATTTAGGCACCACAGAGGGTGAGAAGGTCTGGGTTGTGTCAGATTAGAGTAATAAATGTATGATTTTTTTATTGAGGGGGTAAAACATTTGTTCCAGTGTTTGAGCTTAAGGCATTTAAAAAGGCTATGTTAAAATAAGGCAGTCCTCCAACTTATTTGTTTAAAAGGAAGAAATAGATGTTATCGGATCGGTATCGGTAGATACTCAAGTTCAAGTTATCGTTATTAATATATGACATTTAAAAAATGTTATCGAGCCACCTTTAGTTTTTATAGTGTTTAATATGATCACTGTAATTTTACTGCAAAACTTATTTACTTGTGGGTGTGTGTATATATATATATATATATATATAAAGTAACCTAACCTTAGTCAATGCTGAAATGGACTAAGATGGTAGCTTCATAAAATACTGCAGGATCATGTCCAAAAAGTACTGAGAGGAATTATAAAATAGAAAGTAAAAAACACCACCAAAATCCAGAAAAAAAAAATAAAAAAAAATCAGAGAACTTCTGAGAAGGTGCCAGGCGGTTCGTGTTACTCTCTGTCTTTGGCCAAGTTTCCCCACTTAATGAATACTAAACACAGGTAGATCATCTGGATAAAAGGAATATGACAGCCCATAAATTAAAAAAAAAAAAAACTAAAAGAAAAAAAAAAATGCGTTTTAAAATCTTTAGGAGTAATAACTACAATAAAAAGAATGTGCTAAGAAAGTAATTTCAGACCAGTCATATTTAAACAATTTATAGTCTGTAATGACGACCGTAAATAAGAATTACCACAAATAAAAATCATGCATTCAACCTCTCTCTATTCTACGAAGGCAAATTTCACCAGACATTTTATATTTAATTTTTTTTTTTTCTGGACATGGTGTATCCCATATTTGGGTGATAATATTCTATTTGGTGCTTATAAACCGTTAAATCAAGAAGACAAAGTTAAATTAGGAAGACCAGTGTTGATTGGTTAATGGGAAAACAATAGAACTTGACTTGGAAGTGTTAGCTCAGTGGTTAAGGTGTTGGACTGATACCTGGAAGACCTGGGTTTAATTTTCAGCACCGCCGCTTGTAAATAAATGTAAATAAAAGTGATCAAAAACCAGACAACCGTACAGTCTGAGACACACAATTTTATTCTGGGTTTCAAAAGCGTGTAAAACATTCATAATATTAAGATTAATACTGCCAAAGTTGGAGCGAGTTACAGTTTAACAAATGAGTTTCAAGTTATTCTCAGGACCAAGTCTGCTTTATGGGGCTGAAAAGATGAATTTAAAAAGTGTAATTTAACCAAACTGAATATTATATTGCATTAAACATAGTTTGGAATTGGATTTTTTAAACCTTAAATATTGAACATTAGAAATTGAATATATTAGGCTTCATACTCTTTTAGCAGAGCACCACCGTCAATCCTGAGCTACACAGGCAACCAGTGCAGTTTAGATATTTGCATTGCAGGTGATGTGCATTTAACTTTTTTATTATTGGTTGCAGGACATTGTGATGAAAATGACAACAGATGTGTTTACATGCCAGCAATGCAAAAAGGCAACTACACCACCGCTTAAATCAGACGGACACAATGAACTGGCCTTGACGTATACACAGATGCTGTACTGACTCAAGAGACGAGCAAACAGGAAGATAAGGATGCATGTGATTTTCCTAAAGGGTCAAAAGCAGGAAGGATGGGGATTCCCTTCTAGTCTAATGACGTTTTTCCTTAGACTGGAAAAAAATACACACAAGTTAAACTGATTTATTATTCATAATTAAAATATTCAAAAGCAAAAGAATCGTTTTTAAATCAGTTTATTTACCACCTTTTCCTAGACAGATTAATTCTAATATAACTAACAAATTCAAGCCTATTTGATCTTAATTATGCCAACCTTCAACTATGTAAGCAGGGGATGTTCATGTGGACGTTCATGGCCCTTCATCAGATCCAAGCTAAACTGCACAGACAAGAAAAACACAAAATCTGCACCAAATTTTAAAAGCTAGCCCATAATCACCTATGCTTTTTTACTGAGTAAAAAAACTTCTAAATTCAGTGTGTATTTTACAGACCCAAGATACCTCAAAGTATCCGAATGAACATCTAACAACCACAAAAATGTTCCTCTTCAAGCTGGAAACATTGTTGTATAGGATGTCATTGAAAAAAGGCCAAAACCTGTTCCAGCATGACTAAACCTCTGTGCACGGAGCAAATTCTATGAAGACATAAAAGTAGGAATGAACGAACTCGAGTGGCCTGCACAGAGCCTTGACCTCAACCCCATTGAACACCTTCAAAGTGAACCGGAATGGCGAATTTTTTAAAAGAGAGAAGCAAAAATGAAAAGAAACGAAAAAGTAAAAAAAAAAAAAAAAAAACAAAAAAAAAAAAAAAAAAAAAAAAAAAAAAAAAAAAAAAAAAAAAAAAAAAAAAAAAAAAAAAAAAAAAAAAAAAAAAAAAAAAAAAAAAAAAAAAAAAAAAAAAAAAAAAAAAAAAAAAAAAAAAAAAAAAAAAAAAAAAAAAAAAATCAATATATAATATTCTTATTGAACAGTAATCTTTTTTTTTTTGGAGTTTTATATCTTAAAACTGACAAATATAGCTAGGATTATAGGTCACCAGTCAGTTATAAGGGATGAGTATAATTAATTACTAATTAATTAATTACAAAAGAAAAAATGCCATTTGAAATTTAGCTGCAAAAAGTATTCACCCCATTGCGGCAAAACAATCTAAAAGTCATATACTCACATGATTACTGTAACCCAACCAAAAGTGGGTTTAACTTATATAAGGAAGTGATTAATTGAAGGTATAACAATTGATTTTTTTGGACAAGCAGAAAAAAAAAAAACCTTTAGCTAATTTACGTTTAGTGATATTTTAGCACAGCTTTAATCAGTATGATGGAATCTTTCCACCAAAAGTCACTTAACAATTAAGTATTACAAAAACATCATCTAGCATTAAAAATGAATACATTTTTTTATGGAATGCAGTCAGTTTATAATATAAATACATTCTTGAGCCTGAGACTGAAACTGATCCTCACAGGAGACACAGAAGTCATGCAGATGTCAACAGTGTTTACTGACTAATGCATAGGAAAGCACTCATTCACCTGAAGATGTCCTCTCACCCTCATGCTGCTCCTAGATGTTAAGCGTTACATAACCTACTGTTAGAGAAATGGATTCAACCTAGCACACCGATGTGACTTCATATGTGAGGTTTAAGATCAGCACTGAAATGCTAGCGTTCACAAACTAGCTATTACAACCACATAGTAGATTTGTGTGTAATGGCGCTTACTTGGGAAATTTTCCCAATGTGGGACGAACAAAGGTATATTTTATCTTATCATACAGTTAAAGGCGCAATAAGTGATTGTCTTCAACTTTTTTTGTTCTGCTGGGTGATCATCTCTTCATATCCTCATAGCAAGAAATGCATGAAATTTTCATCCATTTAAAACAGAATGATAGGCTTTCCTACCTGGCTTTTAACATACGCATGTGAATCCCACGTTTTCACTTTGGAGTCGACTTAAGGAGTCAAAGGGTTTGAAAGATGACATCATGGTTGCAGTATTTCTTTTGAACAGGCATTTTGATAGTAACGTTTAGTTTATAAATGTCTTATATTATAGAATGTATTTTATTCTAAAATAATTAACCCTTTAAACCCTAATAATCGCACCCCCCCATTGTTTTTTTTTTAACCAATATCCTGCAGCCCTATGATGTGCTAATGTTTCGCGTTTATTTTTACAAGAATACACTACAGATACAAACAAATGCATATGCAAACACTAGTGGTGCAACGGATCACAAAACTCACAGTTCGTTTTAAGTCATGGATCGGATCATTTTTCAGACTTCCACCCTGCTACTGCTTCTCCCACTCCACTGTGATGTAATGAACAGATACAGTTATGTAGCTTTCTGTAGCCTTTGATGTCCACCAGTCTGTGGTGATCACGATAGACGATGCATTAGATAAATCTGCAGTAATTTTTAAGATTTTTTCCTGTTTGTAAAGTTCCTACACGATCTTGCAGAGATAAACTTCCGGGAACGACGCGAGAGGCTTTTCAATCCTTTCTGCTCGTTCATTAGCCACCTGTAACTGATTAACATGCCCCGGTCATGTGACCTCGACTGTTCCGTGTATTTAGAAATTACTGTAAAAAATAATGATAATAAAATTGTGCAGTAAAATAGTCTTTAAGTCTGCAATCTTTAAAATAAAAATATAAATCCACAAGTTAAAGAAAACTGAAATTAATCCACAGGCCAAGTGCAAGCCGAACCGCAAGTAGTGATCCGCATGGATCAACTGCGATCCGTTGCACCGCTAGCAAACACTAAGCATATTCAAATTATTATTAGCACTTCTCAACAGTTTGCATTACATTATCTAATTCCTTATGCTTTGGACTGTAAAGTTGTTGTAGGATGTACCCAAATTTAATTTCTAAAAAGAAAATAAATTTTGAATTATTCTTAAAAATAAAACCATCTTTTTTCAGTCAGTTTAGCCACTAACATCTGTTTGCAGTTGTAGTGACTGTACTGGGCAGAAGCCTTTTATCCAGTGTGTAAACCAGTGCTTAATAGTCTCCATCACTGACTTAACCATTACTGGTTTTTAATAATACAAACCAAAGATTCCCTAAAGCCCCAAATCTGCTGGTAGCAGGACAACTTTTTTCACTCGCTTTTTTTCCCTCTCCTCACTGGTGACCAGTTCTCACCATGTAGTAATGTTTGGCCTTCAGTGAATGAATAATTTCCCTAACGTCAGAGTGCAAGAACCAAAATTCTTTCACACAAAGTGGAGAAATATCATCATCTCTCAAGATAGATACATACAGTTTTGCCGTCACTTAGGCAAGCAGAATCCAACATCCTTTATACATGATTTCATCTTAAAA
The DNA here is from genome assembly GCA_005784505.1 of Bagarius yarrelli. Classification (NCBI taxonomy): domain Eukaryota; kingdom Metazoa; phylum Chordata; class Actinopteri; order Siluriformes; family Sisoridae; genus Bagarius; species Bagarius yarrelli. Next base: position 16,940 of record VCAZ01000161.1, on the reverse strand, counting down.
GTTTCTTTGAATATCGATTTATTCCCAAAGTTAAAAAAGGGCAAAAGTATAATAGGTAACTCTTAATATCGTCTTTTTTTAGAAGTAGCTTTGCTTTAGAGATTTTTTTTTACTTTAGACACACTGCACTGTATGCTAAATGTATACCCACGCCCACCCCCACCCACAAAATGCAAAGTAGCCAAAATGCATAATGCTGCTTAACATCATGTAAGGTCCCACTTTGACCATCAGGTGTATTTTTACACTTCAGAATATATTTTGGGTATCATTAAGTTCAAAATTTGCCAGTACGGCTCAGCCTGACAGGTGGCAAAGCTGCTCGGGAATTTGCTCTCTGGTTTGCAAGGGAAATGTGAGGTTTGCCTGCTCTGATAAGTGGTCACTACATTTTACGAGCAGAAAAGCCTATGCATGCACTGTAAAGTTTTTACCTTAGCTGAGACCTACAATTGTTTTTTTTAGCCGAGCTTTTTAAATGAGCAAAAAAACAAATTTATTCGTGTTAAACCTATAAATATGAGATGCTGCAGAGGAATGTCTTTGTGGGCTGCAAGCTTGGTCTCTGTCAGAACACATGAAAACATATGAACCAATATCTGAAACGTTACTGAGGTTCTTTTCACACACTAAACTTTTGTCCATCAAATGCTTTGGTTATCCGCTAGAAACAATGCCACAGCCAGACACCCTTCCCTGTTCAGCCCCACCTTCCCGCACCATAAAGACAAAAACATTCCTCATTTTCGAAAACCCACACACTAAAAACGTGATGTTCCAGCAATGTGAAAGCTCCGACGACAGAAAGTTCATGCATAAAGAGGAAGGCACAGATGCAGAAAGCAGCAAAAAGGAGGGGGAGAAGAAGGAGGAGGAGAGGAGGAGGAGGGGAAGGATATACCGGCAATCATGAGCGTAAGCATGTGTACCTTTCAAAGTATCGATCTCTTGTTGGATGGACCTCGCGTATGCCATATGTTATGTCTCTCTCTTTCCCAAATATCTCTTTCACTAAAGAAACTGTGATCCCATGCAGTCTCGCTCCTCTTTTAACACCTGCTGCAAAATCCCTCTTTCCTTTCACTCTTTCTTCTCTGTGCTTATCAGATCAATATCCTCTGTGCTGTAGTTCAGGTTAGCTCTTGCTGCTTGTCGTCCACACTCTCAAGCTCGCATCTGAAAGTTACTTGCTCGTGTATTAATTTGTGTTGCGTGCCCCTCCCACTCTTCACGCGCCACTACACAGAGTTCGGCGTCTACACGGGGCATCCTGTCTGAGCCAATCGCATTCCTTACATTTTCTTTATGGTCCTTGTATGTGCATTATTGCTTTAAAAACAGGCATCAAGCTGTTTGAGGAAAGACGGTGGATTAAACAACTTTCCTTACATCTATAAGGAACACAGAGAATGAATGAAGTCATTAAGTAATGTAAAGTTGAATTATTTGCATGCTCCTCCTCTAATGACACTTTTAACTTGAAATACTCTAATGATTTATGTCTGCTCTTTAACGTAATAAATATTTAAGCCCCACCCGCACTGTTTACAGCAGCGCTGTCATGGAAACCTCATACATACAATTCGAAAGTTCTAAATATATATAAAACATTACGCAAACGATTTTATGTTGGGGGGAAAAACAAAGGTCCACTGTCAGGAATTTTAAAAAGCACTCTGATTGGTTGGACACTATAGGATTTCCAGAAGATGTTTGTGTTGCTTGTGTTAAATAGTGCGTCTGGGGAAAAAAAAGCCATCATGAAGCTTAATTTTTTCCCCACAAAAGAAGGAAGCACTTATTTTTACAGCTGTGACGAGCAGTTAGGACTGCAATTTTTAAACAATATAAACTTGAAGGTATATACGCATCAATTAAAACTATATAGATTTTTTCAGTTATTTAAAAATCAGCTAATTCATAGTCTAACACAATCAAAAGACAACGATGACCAAACTAAAGCAGAGGCTACCGAACTAAGTCCTGGAGGGCCGGTGTTCTGTAAAGTTAAGCTCCAAACCTAATTTACCGCACCTGAAGTGGCTAATTAAGATTTTGCTAGGTCTACTCACATTAACAGCATTTGGCAGACGACCTTATCCAAAGCGACTTACATTTACTTTTATACAACTGAGCAATTGGGGGTTAAGAGCCTTGCTCAGGGGCCCAACAGTGGTGCCTTGGTGGTCTTTTTGGTATCAGTCCAACACTTTAACCACTAAGCCACCACTTCACTTGGATGCAGGCGTGTTAGAGGAAGTTGGAGCTAAACTCGGTGTGACCCCTGAACTATAGTAACCAGAAGAAACATTTATAAAGGGTGAAAGTTTGCTGTAAAAAGTGTAATGTGTACAATTCACAATGCAGTTTGCTAGTTTAACCAACACTGAGAATGATGTGCTGTAAAGCCACAGAGGCTTGTGTCAGAAAGCTAAAACACAAGAGAAAGGGAAAACCCAGGCTACCCGTCTCTGTGCCTTTATTTTTGTCACAGATACTAAAATGGGATATGTGAAGAAACAAATTTCACTCTGCTGTAAAAAAGTAAGTTGGGGTCAAAGCTATGATACAGCGCCCCTGAAGCAGGAAGGGTTAAGGGTCTTGCTCAAAGACCCAACAGCGGCTGGCTGGCAGAGGTAGAGCTTGAACTCAGGTCTTCAGATCAACAACTCAGCGCTCTGACCATCTGAGCCGCCACTGCCCCCGTGTCTTCCATTATTTGTTGAAATCCATCTCTGAAATGTTATACTTTTTTATCGTGTAGGCGCATCTATAAATGTTTTACTACCCCCATATGTATACCTTTTTACACACTTCTGCACTGAATATTTGCAATTCAATTTGATTTAAAGAGGCAGAAGTGGTGGCTCATGGTTAAGGTGTTGAACTACTAATCCGAAGATTGTGGGTTTGATTCCCAGCTCCACCAAGCCACCACTGTTGGGCCCCTGAGCAAGGCCCCTAACCCTCAATTGCTCAGTTCTATTAAAAAAAAAAAAGAAAAAAGATAAATGTAAGTTGCTCTGGATAAGGGCGTCTGCCAAAGGCTGTAAATGTGAAGAGGCATTACAGGCATAACAACATGAACAATATATTGCCAAGACATTAATGCATGCAAGGAATACAAGCTAAACAGGAAGCAAATGTCTCAACACAGATATTACCTCACACTGTGATTATTACTAACTTATGGCCAGATGACTTTTGTTATTAGTTTCAAAATAGCACTTTGTTAATTTAATAACTGTAATGTTTTTTTTCCCATGCAAATTTGGATAGATAGAATACAGTTATTACTTATTAAAGAGTGTGTGATTAAAATAAACTCTGCTGCGATGGCTTGGTTAGTGTGGTTTATTCAAGTAAATATGAATGCTGGCAACTGAACATTGACGGTCCACTGTGGACCAAGACCGCTAAAAAAGATGGTTTGTGTGTGAACTCTTGTGCGGTTTGATTAACATATGAAAGCTACACAGAACACATCTAGTCAGACCAAAAACAGGGTGTGATGTCACAAGATGTGACGCAAATGGCATTCTGATCAGGTGATGATTTTTAAAGGAAAAATGGCTCAAGTTTACCTACCTGGTTTGTCTCAATAAAAGGACTACAAGTTACATTTACAGCATTTGGCAGACGCCCTTATCCAGAGCGACTTACATTTATCTCTTCCATACAACTGAGCAATTGGGGGTTAAGGGCCTTGTTCAAGGGCCCAGCAGTGGTGGCTTGGTTAAGTTAAAACCATATATACCCTTGCACAATGACCCTGTCTTTTTAGATGGAAATTTCCACCACGAAATGTACATCAGGAAGGCTGACTAATCCGGTTGTAAACCTATCACTATGCCTTTGGGTTTAGTACCTTTAGGCTTGCTGTCAAAAATGTGATTAAATGCTGTAAAATGTAAATGCCTTCATTTTGTTACCTATACTTTTTTACAGCACAGTTAAATTCTTTTCTTGCATATCCCATCTTAGTAAGTTGGGGGTCAGAGCACAGGGTCAGCTATGATGCAGCACCCCTGGAGGTGATGCAGCACCCCTTGCTGGTGGTGGAAACACCTGGGCTTAAACCCAGGAGTTTCTGGTCTTCAGGTCAACAGCTGGCGGTGGTGGGGCTTGAATCCAGGTCCTCCTGGTCTCCAGATCAGATTCAACTCAGTGCCTTAACTTCTTAAGCTTTTTAATCCGGACCAAATAAACTACACAAATCAAAATACAAGTATATCCTGTGCTAAAAATGCATTTATTATTTCATAGTACAATCAGTTTTTCCAGATATCTGGAACTTATTAGATACTAAGGTCACACAGGTGTCTATTAAAAAAAAATACTCAAAGGACGAGTTTTGATTTATTTGGTATGTCACCACTACTGTTCTTACAGGAATGTAATACTTCTGGGAGAAAACAATCAGATCTGTTCTCTCTTTTAGACTCTGGGTGTTAGCTCTCACAGACCACTGCCGTCTAACAGCTCAACTGTGGACGTCCGGACCAACATTCCATCTGTCTGAGGTCAAAGTCTCCCATAAAGCTTTAGGGCTGGACATGAGGACAGACACTCTGCTGACACTGAAAGACACTGCAGCCTTAGGAAAAAATGACCAATGTAGACTTTACACATGAACATTGTGTGTGTACATGTTTAGTCTCCATGAATAATGTCTGCAAGGGTACAGAATTACCCAACAGCTTTAAGTCTCAGCAGGACATTTGTGTGGTCCCTGTGAGGGAAATGGTTTTTTCCCATTGAAAATAAGATAATCAAATTAAATAGAATAGTAAAGGTTCTTGATTCTGATAGTGAGTTTAAGGGTTCCATGGAGTTTGTGTGTGTGTGTGTGTGTGTGCGTGTGTGTGTGACTAAGTGTGTGTGTGTGAGACTAAGTGTGTACATAGGCACATTAGCCAGCTATCATCTTTAATTACTTATGTATTGTCCAAAACCACAGATTTAAAGCATTTCAGCACATACCTTAGTATGACTCTTTTTATATAACATCATAAAATAGTGTTAATCTAAATGCAAATGCAAACACTGTTGATTACAAAATACTTTTTAACAGTTAATGTTAGGACGTACACTGATCACTGTGGGATATACACTATACACTACACACACCAGTTTAGAATTGTATATACTGCGATCAATCGGGTAACTAATAATCATAATAAATTATTATTATTAATCAGGTAAAATGAATTATTATTATTATTATTATTATTATTATAATTGTTATATTGCCTTGCAAGAAAACCTTTTGATTTCTTATCAGAACCATCAGGAAAGCAAGGAAGAGCCAAAAAAACTTATTATCATGCGCCATTTTTACTAGAAAATGTAATAAATAATAAATAAATAATGCATTTCTTTATTAGTTTAACTTCTCACTAGCTCAGACTTTAGAACAAATACAGAGAAATACAGTACAGTAGCATTAGTGTTATACAGTCTGAAATCCACTAGGGGCTGCGCTTTCCCTGGTCTCGTTCCAAACTCTTAAAGTCTTTGCAACTTTAAATGTGCGGACAAAAATATTTCGTGATATTTCTTTCAAGTAATCACCCCGGATAGACTTGTGTGTTACCAGCAGCTGAAGTCAGGGCAAACACACACACACACACACACACACACACACACTTAACTATAAAGGTAACTGGAATACCCGAAAGACACCCACAAAGACACAGGGGAAACATGTTAAACTTGAGACTGTGAGGCATTTCAACGACCCACTTTAAAAAATGACCACTGGATATCCAGATGTTAATATTGTTTAAAATATAAATGGCACAGTAGAAAGGGAGTAACCCTAGACTTTATTTATAATATTACAAACAAAAACAATAAATATTTAGAAATGTGTCATGTAAAGATTTTAAAGCATTTTCACCTTAGAATTCATGAACACACCTGAACACATTAATAAGACAGTTTCATGAATAAGGGCAGTGGAGACTCAATTTAAAGCCCTAGCTTTCAGATCAGAAAACAGGGGGTTAACGCTCTAATGCTACCTTTAACCCACTCCGGAGTCAGAGCTTAGCAAACAATCTCAAACCCCCTAAACAAGTTGTGTAGAATGTATGTGAAAAATTAGCTTCTTATACATATGCACGGTTTAATAAGACTTATTTCCGCCCCCCAAGATCAACAAAATATTTTACAAATGGTAAAATCAACCATGACTTTATTATAACGGATATCCACTTACTCCAAGCATACAGCTAATATAAACAGCTTTTAAGTAGGACATCATCCTAAAATAACATTCACCTGTTATTTTAGAAAGCAGAATGGTTAGTCATTTCTCGGAGACTGCCTACTGACACTCTTGCAGGATGAGTAAATGTCCAAGGTTTCCCCACAGGACCACACATGGAGTCTGTGCTATCTCCGGTTAAGAGGAAGAGTGCGCACATATCTCACATAGATTCTCTCTTATCACACAGTCCACCATTAGCCTTCCAGCTGAATCTAGCTGCAACATGACTCACTCACTTCCAGTAACTGGTTTATCCTGGTCAAAGGTGATGGCATAACCCAAAGACTAACCCAAATATCCAGGCCACAAGTCCAGTCCACTGAAGATCACTATTCACACACTGACACTGAACCTGCTCAAGCTGTGCGATCACGATTAACTCGACACTGTAAAATATTAGAAAATAGATCACTGCACAGTGTTGAGGAAAAGAAATTCTGGCTTGAAATTATAGAACCCTAAACTAATGAGTTTTTTTTAGATCGAGAGAAAAAAAAAAAAAAAAAAAAAAAAAAAACAACAGTTCAGCAACTTTGACTATTTAAACATGAATAATTGCAGATTCTGTAAGCACTTTTTGCAGATTCTGTAACCACATGCATTCATAAAAATAATTTAGCTTTTTCAGTTGTTTTCATACACTTCAGCCAAACAAAAGCGTAAAACCTACCCGTTTAGAAGAAAAACCCCAAAATGCATCGTGTTTCAATATAATATAATCTCCTGCCCGATAAGTCAAAGAGGAAATTTTTATAAACCAGCCCAATATATTTTTTTTAGTCTGTTGGGAGCAAAAGAAACGCAATTAGGCAAAAACCCACACAATCTGGCAGCCCTGCTCGGATCGGGTGCAGCAGCCTTGGTCCATATAGAGTCACAAAACAGGCATCTAAAAACAACTTGACATGAGAAAGGGGAAATGGTCCAATGAGATTAAAAAAACCCCCAGTGGATCGTTATCATTATTGGGTGGTTGTGTATACATACCGCCAACACCTACTGTAAGTCAAACAACGTGGAAAAGCGCATGTCGCATTTGATGATGCCGTTAAGAAATGAATGTCAATTAGACAACAGGTAAGGGTTGGAAAAGGTGAAGCTGCTTATCTCATACTTTGCAAGCATAAAGATTTTAAAAAATCTTTATTCGAGAAACCACTTTTAAACTTTTGTGAATATGACAAACTATGCATTTTCCCCGAATATTCAATGCAAGCTGAAAAACTGGTAAAATGGGATGCATTCATTTCTCTGAATGTTCTTCCAGAAACTGAAACAAGTAGAAACAAATTACACCAAATTCACAACTCAAACAGAATTCTAAAATGCACCTTGAATAATGCATAGGTCTACCACAAAATAGGGTCGTCACGATTATCGAATTTGGATGATGATAAATGATCAAATAAATAATTGCGATTTATTGCATGTTTTGGGACTTTAATCGATTAATGTTTGTTTTAAGGCTTTGACAGTTAATTGCAACAATTTCTGCTCAGCACACAAAGCATTTTATAAATCTTCAATTTGTGCCTTATTAACGCTTTACTGTTAATTTATTTAGGGAAATTTATATATTGTGTCCTGTCACTGATGTTTATCTGTTTAGTAACGTGAATTCGCTTCATGCACTTCATGCGGTTGCATCATGGGGCGTTAACATGAGCTGAGCTCATGATGGAGCGTTAGTGAAGCGCACCTGGAACGAGAGAAAACTACAGCGCTCGCTCCGCTCACTTACTCTGGTTGAAATTAAAGTGCTGCAGGTACTAAAGCTCCCTCTTGTGGCTGATAAAAGTGTGCAATAATTGTGGTCGGATACAATGATTGGTTACGTCAAATAATTGCAATCATATGGTTATTTGATCATTGTAACTGTCGAACAGTTAATATGTGTTAGTAATCAAGAGACACCAACCACATTAAAAGTCAGTAAACTTTATACATCATCAGACAGCGGCAACCCTGCTTGCAAATATACTTATTTCATCCTCTCTTATTCTAATAGAACACAAGTGATCCCTATAATTACACTGCTGCCATACAGCAACCACAGGATGTGACTTTTGACACAGAAAAAGGTCAAAGTAGTTTTCTATTCAGAGTATCAGGCTTAGATCCTGGCAATTGCGTCAGCAGACCAAACGTGCTCAGTGTTTATTTATAGGTAATAAACACTCTTAAACACTCGAGTTTTTGTGGATGAACTTTGTGAACTTCAGCCCAGATAAAAAGGTCAAATTAAGGCTGCTACCGGAACAAGCTTAATTAGCATATCCTGTAGAACTGAGCAGAATAGATAAACATATGTTATTCCAGAGTGCTAATGTAAGAAGAGGTTTAGATCTTCAATCAGGAGTAGGAACAATACTATGGCTTCTAGCCAGCAGTTTTCACATGTCCATGTTCATTGTAGATCATAAATGTATTATACAAAAGAATCGTGTTTATCCATCAAAAAAAACTTAGCAACTCAATTTTCTTACAAGCCAACCAAAAGCGCATTCACATTTAATTACATATTTTGGTAGTTACAATGGATGTACAGACCAAACTAAAATAGAAAATCCTTGTCAGTAGGTTCAAATTTATCTTTTAATAGAAAAGGTCTCTTGAAGAAATGTGTCTATACTAGACATACTAGGCTATGACGCACCGAATAGTTATAGTGTCTTTTTTTTTGCTATGGTCTTCTCACCATATGTAGTGTATGTATATGTGCCCAATTATGAGGACATGAATTAAATTGCCCATTGAGAAAATAACAGCATAAATTTAGAGATTTTTATAATCTATGCCAAAAATGTTATCCGTTAATTTGCTTTGTGCTGTATATCAGTCTATATAAATAAACCACAACATGGAGGTCTCTTTTTAACTACACTCAAAAGCCCATAAATATCCCTTTAGACAATTAATGGAGCAATTAGTCAATTACAAATTATTAATAAGCCAAATTTAGCCCTGAAATTAAGGTCTCTCTTATAAAAATGTGCTTTTCTAAAGCAGGAATAACAGTATGGCCCGGTTATCAGGTTACTAGGGTGGAAACGCGACCTCGTATCAGCTCTAGAGGAAAAGTCAAAGTCAGAGCTTAGAGCTGTTCACAGAACCAAATGCAGTGTGTGAATGTGTACGTGTGTGTATGTGTCGGAAAGGGGTGTGTATTGTGAAGTGGGCTCATTACCAGTAGAACTAGGTGCGTGCACTCAACAGCAGCTGTGACTGATGACATGCTATGACATTCCGTGGTGTACAACTCAGTTACACCGGCTCGAGATGTGTGAGGTGCCAATGTACTGCTGTAAGCAAAGTCTGTCAATGCTTTTCCTTCATGTTCCCTGTCTCTTTACGGATCTTTACACATCTCCAATCTATAGTTGTGACGTTACGTGTTCTTGTACATGAACAGTCAAGACAGGAGATGTTTAGGAGACTCGCATTGTCATTATGATTTGCATGATGTGATCATTTTACAATTATTGGACGGCTTTTATAAATAAAACTATTTAAAATAAAACCAAGGTGAGTTTTGTATGTATGTTTTTATGTCTGGCATGGGTCAAGTGCAGTAGGAAAAAAATCCAACCCTGAATCAACCCATCCGTAGGACGTGAAACAGAAATATATATAGCGTCACACTTTTTTTTTTAATGCGAGTCACTGAATAGACCAAGGTCACTGAATAGACCAAGAAAACACAAACTACTTTGAATCAATTATTATTTCTCTGCTCAGGTAATCTCTTTCTACTTGCCATAGTTTCCATATTGGATCGATGAATTTAACTCTTTCCGCCCTACACAACCTGCAGCCATTTTGTTTAAAACAAAAAGTATCACATTATTCTGAACCAATTTTATAAACAAATTTTTACATCAAAAATGTAAACAACTGACACTATACAAGTAGAGTTCTGTTCACAGTGTGGGTACATATTCAACAGTGCAAACAAGTATTCAAATAGGCATATGCATATACAAATCACCCATTAACGTTGTTTTCGTGACTGAAACCTAACTAGCATTCTGTTTGTATATAGATGACTAGAATCTAAAGCGACAGAAGTTTTAGGATACCGGAGCATTAAATAAAAAACGCCTATCATGGGTCTGACAATGTTTTCCGATCAGCTTTACTAGTGTTTGTGAAATGTGTATATTGCTGTTACTCAAGGGTTTCCACTCTAAGCACAACACACCATGTCCTCATGGAGCTTGATGGTGACGTCATGCTGAAACAGTCTCTGGTTCTACATTTACAGCATTTGGCAGACTCCGTTATCCAGAGAGACCTACGTTTATAATAATCATTCATGCAGACAAGCAATTGATATTTAGGGGGCCTTGCTCAGGGGCCCAGCCTTGATAACAGACATTCTAGACAAATGTGTGCTTCCAACTTTTGTTTAAAAAAAAAAAAAAAGATGTCTAAGATCTAAGATGTTTAAGATGTCTATAAATTTTTATCCATTTGGTTTGTTACATCCCATGTAATCAGTAGCTATAGTAGATACAGTCTATTATTGGCCACAACTGTGTGAAGTCTCAATTTAGAGTAAATATTATTGTAAGAACCATGGAAACTGTAGTTTCGGACTATAAGAAATGTTTCCTGTCAGTAAGTCATAAAAATGATAACCAACAGCCAAATACAATAAAATACCAGGATTTCAACTGCTTTGACTTAAATAAAGGAATTTATGTTTCAACGAAAATGTTTTCATTGTAATTTTTTTTTTTTCAGCCAAAATTCTATGGCAAATCTAAGATTCACCATCTATAAAACATTCTTTCATTCCTTTTTTCTGTGAAGTCTCCCAAATATAGCAAACCATTTTAAAGAGAATAAAATTAAAGATCTCATTTATCAGGGTTTGTTCTTTTATAACAAAGTCCTCTTTATTCTATTTAAAAGGCCACTTTACATGAATATGCTTGAATTTCATTTATCTCATCTTACAAAATGGCACGGGGACACTTTCTCGCCCTTCACTGCCAAATAAATCCCATTTGCCAGACCACATTAGAACACTGGGCAAATGTCAGTTAGAGACTTTATAACTGGACAATTGAAACCCTTCCATCCTGCAGTGCTGGTAACTGATGCAATCGACAGTAACAGTCCAAGTCCATAACATAGCGGTCACAAAGAGGGACACAAAAAATACTTACTAGAACATCAAACATGTCCATAATTGAAAAGAGAAAGACAAACAGACAGAAAGGCAGACAAACAGAGAGAGAGACAGAGACAGAAAATGAGAGAATCTTAAATCTTGAGAGAGAGAGAGAGAGAGAGATGTAGAGGCAGAAAGAAAGAGACTAACAGATATGTAGAGACAAAGAGAGAGACAGACATGTAGAGTGTGACAGAAAGAGAGAGAGACATATGTAGAGTCAGAGAGAGAAACAGATATATAGAGATGGAGAGAGAGAGACTGACATATGTAGAAACAGAGAGAAAGAAAGGGAGAAATAGAGACTAACATATGAAGAGACAGTGGAAAAAAAAATATGTAGAGATAAACAGAGAGAGAGAGAGAGAGAGAGAGAGAGAGAGAGATACAGGCAAAAAGGACAGAGAGACAAAGAGAGAGAGAGAGAGGAGATTCTGTGGGAGAGATAAACCCTGTGGTCATTTTGAATGTCATGGGCGTGTATAAGCCCCAGGCCACAATTGGAATATTAAAAGAGGGAATACTTTAAACAGCAAAAAAGATGTCCTACACAGCCCGTCTACTCCAGTCTTTCCACATTCACATCCTCAGTAGCGTGTGTAAGCCTCTGTAAATAGTTTAACGCGTAAGAAAGTGAGGAATTTAAAACGGTATGAGTGTTTAAATGCAGGTGCGTTTGTGTGTGTCTGTGGGCCTCCTTATGTGCACAATATGCCACAAATTCCACTAGTGTTTTATGTTAATGTCTTACAAGCTTGGAACAATCACAACAGACACAAACCATCCTCCCACAGGCACGCAGGGACGCAGTGAAGGAGGCAGGAATTCTCACACACACACACACACACACACACACACAGCCTCTTTGTGTCATTCTGCGTGTAGATATAGAGTCGCTCATATGCTCCATTTTCAATTACACACAAACTGCATGCTAAATCGAGCCTCATAAAAAAAATAAAAAGAAATTGTCCAATAAAGTTGCAGCTATACTAATCCGACTAACTAAAAACTAAATTATATATTCTTGTGTTATAAAACTCCTTTATAAATTCATTTTACACTTGAAATCTGGAATTTTTTAAAAAACCTGTAAAAATATGCACATACTATATTTTAGTAATATTTCAGTAACATCCCTAAAGGTTGTTTTAGTCTTCTGAGGACATTAACTTGCATTTCAACTTCCTCTAAATAATTACTTACATCCAGCGTAATGAAGCGAGCTTAAAAAATACCTCATTTAAGCAGGCCAAAGAGTCCAAAAGGAGGACTATACCAAACCAAAAGAGTGGAGCTCCTAATTAAAATGAAAACTCACAAACGGAAAACTTTCAGATTCAGCTGTTTTACTCTTACAAAACAAAAAAAAAAAAAAAAAAAAAAATTGAGAGTAAAAAAAGCAGCTGCCCAGGACTGATTTTTAGAGTTTAAGCAGAAATTACAGCAGGCAAAGCTGCTAAAAAGCAGTTGATTTAGTTGAACTCCTCAGCCAAGTTTCTGGCCTTGATGTCAAATCAATGCTCATAAATTCCAGTCTTGATTTAAACACAGGTTAGGATTCTTTAACATCCCACTGGATCTCTTTAATCCAACTAATCTTGAGTTTGTGGGGAGTCGGCAGTCCTTTCAATGATTTTAACTATGCGTGACCCAGCAACCTCCAGATACGATCTTGATTTGTTGTAGAACCCAATCTAAAGTTCTGTTTTCTAAAAAACATGTGAAGCGTACCAATTTCCACCTTGTACTTAATTCAGCTTGCTTCTCACTTATCACACTGATGTGGACTTTAATGTTCTCTCAAGTTCTCTCATCTCCACAAGGTATGGGTATTGGACTCACCAATCCTTGGAATTAATTCTGACCTAGGGTAGGACTTCCTCAACCCAACCTTGCTTCTAAATGTTTATAGGATTCCTGTTGATTTAATCTGAAAGAAAAAAAAAAATCCTAAAAATGACCGATGTTGTGAAAGAGAAAAGGCAAAGGGAGGATGTCAGGGAGTGTAAGTGTAATGCAATGTACCCTTTTAAACACCCTCCCACAAATCCTTTCATACCAGTGGTGAAAGAAGATAAATACAAAACATTATCAAGATTCTTGGAAATATGGGTTATTCTTTCCATAAATCAGTTGACTTCTATGTACAAATACATTATTAAAGGTTTCTCCTCTTTAAAGTTCTAAAAAGGTCAGACCAATTTGATGTTCCATAGTCATTTCCACTAAAACAATATTTTATACCAGCAATTTACGCCATGAAGATAACACTTCCTGGATGCTGACAACAGGTGGTCCAATTTGTAATCCCAGTAACTATGCCATGGTAGGTCTCCAATGCATATTAAAATTAAAAATTGAGCGATCAAATTTCAAATGTATGGACAACACAAGAAAGCTGGCTAAAACAAAGTCTTTGTGATGAAAGAAAAAAATCCTAATTTCTCTTATAAGTCGTTATCTAGCATGCTACATGTACAGGTATAGTGCAACATTTCAAACCTTCCATAAAGGTCTGCAATTCCTAACAGCTTCAGGAAGACAGACTTCACAGATTTAGTCACTCTACTGCATTTTTTTTCTTAAAAACCCCTACACAGTAGTATAGACTGAAAAAAAGCTGTCAGACAAATCTATTCCATCTGGTTGAACACAACACCAGCTGCTAATCCAAACCTTTTATAGAATAAAAGCACAGCAAACATTTAATTCACTCTTTCACTATGCCAAGCTTTACAATGCCACCATGGTTGACAGTCTGCCCCAGATCTCAAAATACCTCTTCATTTGGCAAGCTGAACAAGTCAATCCTATATATACACAAGCACACACACACACAATGCATATATATATACACACACACACTTATATAGAAGTATTTTGGTCCCCAGGAGAGTTAAAAAAAAAGGGCCCACGTGGTGCAAGATGTCAGAGGGAAAGGAAAGGGACAATTGGAAAGGGTGTGGGGATTTCACACTGCGTCATTCCCGACGCTTATAGCTAATGAGGTCTACATCACCCACAGCACAGACTGCATTTAGCAAAAACACCGTCATATTTTTATTTAATATATAGATTTCAGTTTATATATGAAGTAGGCTAACTGACTAAGAACGCACAGAACTCGTGCTTGTATATGCAGTAAGCTATTGTAATGTTTTCCATGATACATGATCAGACTAAAGGATATTCATACACTTAATATTTCCAAAAACAAACAAAGGTTTTAGAGAGGGAATAAACTAAGATAACAATTAATTAGGTTTTAACCCATTTAACTATAATAAACTATATTTCGACTAGCAGCACACCAAATGTCATTTCTGGCATACACACACTTACGATTAGCAGTCCAAAACTTTAACCACTACCAGCTACCACTTCATTTAAAACTAGTTTAGATTTTTACAAAATAGAAAGATCATATATTAATATTTGATGAAAAGTTTTTTTTTTTTGTTTTTTTTTTTTTTTGCTTAAACCGTAACATACCAGGTCTTCATAGAGGTGGTTTGTGAACTGGTTTTGTCTTGTTGGAAAAGTGTTGGAGCCTCTTAGGCTGCATTTACAACCGCATGTATCAAGTGGCCCAATTCAGATTTTTTTCCTTCAGTGTTGTATAGATGGAATATGACCCACAATATTGTTAGCAACACATGGATTCCGATATTTCCACATTTTCCGATACATGCTTCAGCATCTGCCATGCGAGCCGGTCGTCATTGAATAAGCGACGGTGGGACATGGCATCAAGGTCGACACCAACAGCGATATATATGGACAACCAACAGCGATATATAGAACTTGACGCAACTGTGTATTTTAATATTTATTAATATTGTACACTGTAACAAATGTTCGAGGCCCAAATCAGAGGCAGAGACAGTGTTAACAATTTATGGATAAAGTTTTGTTATTGTACCGTGCACTGTGGATGACTGGAAACACACAAACACCCACCACACCTGCAGTGTAATGCAGCCTTAGTTTTTCAGTAGAAAAAAAATTGTTATATTACCAGTATACAAAGACAAATCTATAAAAAAAGTTTGTAAGAACCATATATGGATGTTAAGAAGATAATAAAGTTATTTAAAATCGACAAACTTTATTCCAATCGCAGTTGTCTATTTATCAGACTGTACAACAGTCAAGACATCGAAAACAGACGCTCACAGGAAGAGTCGTCTGGAGTTTTACATCATAATCCGTGACACGTTCGAAACTTTAGTGCTAATTTAGCTCATGACATAATTTGTTAAGATTCTTTTCTTGCTGTATTGTACACCTGACTGGTTTCCACATTTTTCCGATGTGGACTGAAATTGTCATGGTAATTGCATCATCAGATGCGGTCATACAGCAGTTATTAGTAAATTCAGCAGTTATGGGTTCGTAAAAGAAGTCGTAGAAGTGTCTTAAAAGCTTTTGAAACAGAATTTAGTCTATGATTATAGGAATCTTTGAGAATTTGTCTCAGACGACCAAATCACACAGTGAATGCCCAGCTTTACACAGTAAAACAGTAACAGGTAGAGAGTCTAGACAGTCTAATATTACAAAGCAAAAAAAAGCTCTATACGAGGAAAAAATACATTTATCTTATGTGCCAAAGTGAAATATACCTATGAATGATGCTGTGTCTCTTTCGGCTGTTTGCATTAATTCAACCACAGTGACATCTGACAGGGCGTCTCAGGTAGCCACACAAATTATTCATGTCCTCCCTCAGATCTATTCTTTCACTTAAACAGCTCCGCTATAGCAAGAGTCATTTATTAAGGTTTCTTTCACTTTAAAAATAATCTCTAGCTTTGGACAAGAAGAGGGGTGCACACATAGACTGCCTTCCGTCAAAGCGCCAACTATCGATCTAAGGACGGACAGCCCGAGTGCCCTACTCGTTGCTCTTGTCCCTGTTACCGATACAATCTTTGAGTAGGCAGCAGATAGTGTAAAAGCCAGATATATGCTGGGGTGAATCACGTCAACCTTAAGCAGATTTTTGTTCCTAGAACAGGTCGAGGTTGTCTATAATTTTTTTTTCTCTTTGACAGGCAGCATATTTACAGAAGTTGGGTGCTGAGTCACATGGTAGGAAATCCATAAAAACCAATGCAATGTGAACAATGTTTTTCTGTAGTGATAAAAGGAAAGTCTATTCTAAAAAAAATATCCTAATAAATAACTTAGTATTTCACATGTTGTGGAAATCCAAGCATTGTAGAAAAATTGCAGGAATCATACTACAATACAGAAGAATAGAGCTGCGTTTAGGAAGAAGGTAAGGCATTCACGTTTAAGTTGGTCGAACAGATCTTAAAATGTGTATTCACTAAAAGATTATTTTTGACATCAACAATGACTGTATTACAATAAACTGGGCACAAAGAAAGACTCCGAGAAAAATGTTTTTTTCTAATACAGCTGACGGAACAATGATGTTCAAGGTCATGTGTTTGATAGCCAGGCGATGGCCGAGCA